>PVIH01004870.1:0-133034 GCA_004025045.1 Sigmodon hispidus
CTCTTGGCTAAATTCCAAGAAGTGAGATTGCAGAGTTATGCAGCAGTTTATGTTTCTTATATACTTGAGATACTGCCAATGTTTTCTAAAAAGGCTGTGTTCTGGCCTTTAGTCCCTGGTATAGCCAGGACAATAATTTTTCTGCCAGTGTGGCACAAGCCCTGGATGTACAAAAGGGCATTAATATTCAGCTAAAAGGAGCTTGGGATATACAGATGCCCCAGTAGTCAGTGCCAGGCTACTCCCTTGGAGGAGTGATGAAGGCCATTCTGGACATATCCAGCCATATGTCTTAGATTTACCTGTCTCCTTGTGGGGCAGAGACTTACTTAAGGACATGGGTTTTCAGCTTTCTAATGGATATTCACCAGCATCACAACATATGATGAAAAATATGGGATTTCATCCAAATTTGGCCTAGGAAAACATCTGCAAGGCAGAAAGAATCCTATTGAGCCTCAACGCAGAGTACCAAGGCAGGGGTTGAGTTTTTTCTAGGGGCCACTGGGGAAGGAATTCCCATAACTTGGAAGACATCAGAGCCTGTGTGGATCCCCCAGTGGCCCCTTACCCTTGAAAAGTTGCAGGCAGCTAGGGCTTTAGTCCAAGAACAGTTACAGCTAGGACACATTAAAAGTTCAGTATCACCTTGGAATACACCTATTTTTGTAATCAAGAAAAAATCAGGAAAATGGAGATTACTGCATGATTTAAGAGCTATAAATAATCAGATGCAATCTATGGGCCCAGTACAATGAAGGCTTCCATTGTTGACGGCCTTGCCTTCACAATGGCATATCATAGCAGTAGACATTAAGGATTGCTTCTTTTCCATACCTTTATATAAAAGAGATACAGAAAGATTTGCTTTCACACTTCCCTCATGTAATCATGAGGAGCCTGATCAGAGATTTGAGTGGATAGTATTGCCACAAGGAAAGGCTAATAGTCCCACTATGTGTCAACTTTTGTAGGTCAAGCATTACAGCCAATTAGACAGAAGTTTCCACAAGTTCGTTGTGTACATTATATGGATGATGTCTTATTAGCAGCCAAAACCAGAGAAATGCTAGATGAAGCCTATACTACCCTTGTAAGTTCCCTTAAGGATAGAGGGTTGTTTATTGCTCCTGAGAAAGTACAGCTTAGTAACATTGTTGATTACCTAGGAGCCAAGATTGTTTACAACAGAGTAATTCCCAAGAAGTTAGAAATTAGAAAAGATGAGTTAAAGAATTTTAATGATTTTCAAAAGTTGTTAGGAGATACTAATTGGATAAGAGGATATTTACGATTAGCTAACTATGAACTCAATCCATTGTATGCTATTTTGCAAGGCGATTCTGCCTTGGATTCACCTAGACAGTTGGATGATGCCGCTAGGGGCGCTCTTAGACTTGTGGAGGAGAGATTGCAGCAAGCGAGTTTAAAGAGAGTTGAGGAAGATCAAGACATTATTATGTGCATTCTTTCTACCATGTGACAGCCTACAGGACTGTTATGGCAGAAAGGTCCATTGTTATGGATCCATCCTAAGATTTTACCTGCAAAATCCTTTGAGCATTATCCAACTGCAGTCGCAACTTTGGCTTTACTTGGCATCCAACAATCCATTCAGTTTTTTGGCATAGTTCCAGTAGCTATTATTGTTCCCTATACTGCTTTTCAAATATCTATCTTGTGTTCCACCATTGATGAGTGGGCCATTTTACGATGCAGTTTTCTTGGACACATTGATAATCATTATCCCCAACATCCACTAATAACATTCTTTAAGGAACACCCGGTGGTCTTTCCAAAAGACACTGCATCTCAGCCCATAGCTGGAGCTGTGAATGTTTTTACAGATGGTTTTGAAACAGGATGTGGAGCTTATATGGTTCACAACCAACAGCCTGTATAGTTTCAATTTTCACCTAACTTACCTCAAACAGTGGAATTGTAGATTGTGGTTGAAGAGTTTAAAGACTGCCATTTTGCCTTTAATTTGATTTCTGATTCTGTTTATGTGGTTAATGCACTCAAACTTTTAGAAGTAGCTGGACCTAATTAAGCCTACTGGTACTATCAGTGCCTTATTCCAACAGTTGCAGAAGTTGATTATAGCAAGGCATGCACAGTTTTTTCCCCAATATATTCAAGCTCTTTCCGGATTGCCTGGACCTTTAAGTGAGGGTAATGCAGTAGTAGATCTAGCCACTAGACAACCATGGTTCTTTCCTGTCTCTGCCCTTGACAATGCAAGACAATTTCATCAGTCTTTTTATGTCAATTCTAAGACTCTGCAGCAGAAGTTCTCCTTGTCCAGAGCTGATTCCAGACAAATAGTTTTAGACTGTCAACAGTGTGTTACTTTTCTGAATCCACCTAGCTTGGGAGTAAATCCCTGTGATCTCTTACCCATGAAAATCTGGCAAATGGATGTGACTCATATATCAGAATTTGGCACGCTTAAGTATGTTCATGTGCCAGTGGATACCTGTTTGGGTATCATACATGCTACTGCTATGTCTGGTGTAAAGGGACGTAATGTTATTGCACATTGCCTTGAAGCATGGGCTTCGTGGGGTAAGCCTCTTCAGTTAAAGACTGATAATGGCCCAGCTTACACAGGTCGACAATTCTCTTCGTTTTATCAACAAATGGAAGTACAAGTTAATCATGGATTGCCTTATAATCCTCAAGGACAGGGCCTCGTGGAATGCACCCATCGCACCTTGAAGGCATGTTTACTAAAACAAACAGGGGGAATTGGCCATGGCCATACCCCGAAAGAGAGACTTTCCTTAGCTTTATTTACTCTTAATTTTTTTAAATCTGGATGCTCATGGGCACTCTGCAGTGGATAGACATGCTGCGCCTCATGGTGCCTGTAAAGGCATGTAAAATGGAAGGACATCTTGACAGGCCTCTGGTGAGGGCCTGATCCCATGCTGACATGGGCAGGAGGGTCTGTTTGTGTTTTTCCCCAGGATCAGCAAGATCCAGTGTAGGTTTCAGAACTCCTGACCAGAAGAGTTTCAAGTGAAAAGAAAGATGGCGAGGAACAGCGAACGGATGTTGCTGCTGATCCTGATGATGCTCTTGCTGAGCCACATAGTAATGATGGAATCAAGATGGGAATTCTGTCGGTGTTTCCCAAACCAATGCCGATTCGGCATGATGCTGAGCTTTTTCCAAGTCTTTTTACTACCAATAAGTCTCTTGACATTCCCTATTATCCTTTAGATGCAGAAATAGCCCATCTGGGAGAAAATAGAACTTTTGCTTTAGAAGGAACTTTATGTTTTCATGCTGATTGGAATAGTACCATTCAATTTTCTTCCTGCATTCCTCTGTCCATGTTTCAGACTGGATGGTTTGGTCAGTTTTATGCTAAGAGAGGGAGTTGTTCAGTTACAGCCAATGCTACTTGGATTTATGGCCTTGTTCCTGGAACGGGGGTGACTGAATTACCTCTTTCACGGGTGGAATTTCCCCTTTCTCAGTCAAAGTGGGCCCCCTTTTGTTTGGGCAACAATAGGGGCAGGATGTGGCCTTGGACAGGATGTCAATCACATAGAGCAGTTTGGGCAGATGATAGTAAAGATTTTATCTTTTTTCCCCGGATTGAGGGTTAGTAAGAGTCATAACCAGATGAGGATGAGTGTGAATCCTTTTGATAATTGGTTTTTATGTGAGATTAATGGTAGTTGTTTACATGCTGAAGCTTTACTTATGATTAAGGGAGGATTTTTTGGATTGGGAAATTTTACATGCAATTTCACTAGACATCGAGTTCTCAGAGGTAGTTGCTTAATAGCTAAGAATTATTCTCTTATTAAATATGAGCCTACACCTGTGTGTGTTAGTCCTCCTTTTATGTTTATTGTAAGTAGGTTTGCTTTCAGCACTTGTTCTAGTGACAGTTGCTTTTATTCTCAATGCTAGAATGCTAGTGAGTTTAGATTTGCTGTTGTGGCATGCTTGCGCAGATGGATACCAATTCCTGTAGTGGCTCTGAATGCCATGTCGCTTTTTAGACCTAAGAGAGATTTCAGAATAACTGCTGCCATAGTTGCAGCCATTTCCTTGGTGGCTGCTAGCGCCACCACCGCTGCCATTGCCATGAGCCGCACGGTGCAAACCACACAAGTCTTGAATGATCTTTCAGCTAGCATGGCGCGGGCCCTAGATTTACAGCAGAGTTCCACTGCCCAGTTGAAAGGAGGATTGATGATTGTCAATCAAAGGATTGATTTAGTTCAAGAGCAAGTTGATGTCTTGTGGCAGCTGGCTCAGCTTGGCTGCAAATGGAAGTTCCAAGGGGCTGTGTATTACCAGCCTACAGTATGAGAATTTTACCCACGCTGCTAATTTGTCTAAACAATTGTCTAGCTATCTAGGTAATTGGACGGGAGAATTTGATCACCTGATGGAGCAGCTGAAAGTGGCAATTGTCACGGTGAATTCAACTTGGATAGATGTCGGGCTGGCAGAAGGACTGTCTTCCTGGATTTCCACCGCTATGGGCCACCTTAAAGAGTGGGCAGGGGTAGGAGCTCTGGCTGGTCTGATGGTGCTGATATTCCTAGTGTGCCTGTGGTGCATTTGCCAAATTAGGATCACTCAATGTCGTAATGCAGCCATGATTCTACAAGCCTTTGCTGCCTTGGAGATGGGACAGTCCCCTTATGTTTGGCTGGCTACCTTGAAAGGTTAATTTTTCTAGCACAGGATGTGAGGCTTGCGCACTGCACTTGGATTCCACTGAGGCTTGGTACCACCAAGGTTTGAAGCCCAAGAAGAGCATGCCTGATTGCATGCAGGTTGATACCCACATTCCCGCCTCTGTGAAAAAGGGGTATTGGACAGGTCTGATGTTGTCTGGGTGGAGGACTCCTGGAGAAGCATTAGTATGCGTTCCTTTGCACTACTGAGATCAGGCCTCTACTCTTGCCTGTTGCTTTTATATTAAAAAATGGGGAACTGGAGAGAGCTGCATACTTCCACACCATAAGATGGTGCTGGCCTTGAGCACTCTCCCTGGTAAACAACTCCATATTTGGCTAGGCCAAGTATCTGGCTTGCTTCCGCATATCTGAGCCTATTGGTGATGCCCACGTGGCTATCTTGGATTGGATGCCCTGAGGGTATTTAGCTAAGAGCATGCTTCTCCCCAGAGTTCAGTTAGTTAGTTAATTAGTGAGTTAGTCAGTCAGTCAATCAGTCAGTCATTCGTCAGAAGAAACCAGATTGTAAAAGGACCTGAATAAACTGCAGAGAGAAGGATCCGGTGTTGTGTCTTCCTTGCTGGCGAGGTTGCGCGTGACATCAATATAAACCTAGCCACACTGAACTTGATAGATAAGAAAGTGGCAAATACCCTCCAATGAATTGGCACAGGTGACAACTTCCTAAATTAAACACCAGTGGCACAGACACTAAGAACAACAATCAATAAGTGGGCCCTCCTGAAACTGAGAAGCTTCTGTAAAACCAAGGATATGATCAATAGGACAAAATGGCAGCCTACAGAATGGAAAAAGATTTTCGCCAACCCTACAAGTGATGGAGGATTGATCTCTAAAATATATAAAGTTCTCAAATAGATCCAAGCCTATCACCCTGCACAAAACTTAACATAAGTTAACATAAATTAACATAAGTCCTCAACATAAACCCCGCCACTTTAAACTTGATAGAAAAGAAAGTGGAAAATACACTTCTACGAATTGGCACATGTGACCACTTCCTAAATATAACACCAGTGGCAAAAACATTAAGATCATCAATCAGTAAATGGGATCTCCTGAAGCTAGGAAGCTTCTGTAAAGCTAAGGACACTGTCAATAGGACAAAACAACAGCATATAGAATAGGAAAAGATTTTCACCAACCCTACAAGTGATAGAGGACTGATCTCTAAGATATATAATGAACACAAGAATCTAGAGTCCAAAACCTTGAATAACCATATCAAAAAATGGGGTTCAGATCTAAAAAGGAAATTCTCAGCAGAATTACAAATGGCTGAAAGGCACCTGAAAAAGTGCTCATCATCTTTAGCCATCAGAGAAATGCAAATCAAAACAACCTTGAGATACCACCTGACACCTGTTAGATTGGCTAAGATAAAACACAGAGGACAGCTTATGCTGGAGAGGATGAGAAGCAAGGGGAATGCTCCTTCATTTTCTGTGGGAGTGTAAGCTTGTTCAGCCACTTTGGAATGCATTATGGAAGTTTCTCTGAAAATTGATATTCAATCTGCCCAAGGACCCAGAAATACCACTTCTGGGTGTATACCCTAAAGATGCACCGTCACACTCCAAAGGCATTAGCTCAACTATGTTCAATGCAGCATTATTTGTAATAGCAAGAACCTGGAAACAACCTAGATGTCCCTCAACTGAAGAATGGATTAACAAACAGTGGTACATCTATACAATGAAGTACCACTCAGCAGTAAGAAAAAATGATATCCTAAAATTTGCAGACAAATGGATGGATTTGGAGAATATCCTCCTAAGGGAGGTATCACAAATCCAGTAAGATAAGCAGGGGATATACTCACTCATTAGTGGTCTCTAAATGAACAAACAAATAAGCAAGAAAAAAAGCAAAGCATGCCCAAGCTGCAAACCACAAGCACTGAAAGGCTTGGTATCAGAAATACCCTGGACTGACTCTTTGGATCCTACACCCACTAGAGGAACACCTGACTCAGTCTTGAGGTTGTTGGGAGAAAACTGGATCTGCCAGGAGTGGAAGCTGAATTAAGCAATATTGGGACAGGGAGACCATGGGACTGCCTGCTGCCTGCCCAGGTAGGGGATGGGGAGTTGTGGAAAAAAGAGAATGAACCTATATTTTGGGGGAAGGGACCTAGAAATAGGATATGCAAGGATAGATAGTGTGACTTCTTTGTTCATAATGATAATAATAATAAAAAAATGAAAAAAATAAGTAAACCATAAAAAAATATAAAGAAGCCAAGCATCTAGAGCACAAAACCATGAATAACCCAATGAAAAAATGGGGTTCAAAACTAAAAAGGGAATTCTCAGCAGAAGAATTATGAATGGATGAAAGGTACTTGAAAAAGTGCTCAAAATCTTTAGCCATCAGAGAAATGCAAATCAAAACAACTTTGAGATACCACCTGACTCCTGTCAGACTGCCTGAGATAAAAGACACAGAGACAGCCTATACTGGAGAGGGGGTGTAGCAAGGTGAAAAATCCTCTATTGTTGGTGGGAGTGAAAGCTTGTTCAGCCACTCTGGAGTGCAGTATGGTGTTTTCTCAGAAAACTGGGAATCAATCTCCCCAAGGATCCATCAATACCACTTCTGGGTGTATATCCTAAAGACGAAAATTCACACTCCAAAGGCATTATCTCAACTATGTTCATAGCAGCATTATTTGTATTAGAAAGAACCTGGAAGCAACCTAGATGTCCCCAAAGTAAAGAATGAATTAAGAAACTATGATATAATTACACAATGGAGTACTACTCAGCAGTAAGAAAAAAATGATATCCTCAAATTTCTAGGCAAATGGAAAGATTTGGAGAATATTCTCCTGAGCAAAGTATCTCAAACCCAGAATGATAAGCAGGGAATGTACTCACTCATTAGTGAACTCTAAACAAAAAAGCAAAAAGCAAAGCACCATCAAACTGCAAACCACAACCACTGAACAGCTTGGAATCTGCAAAACCTTGGACTGACACCTTGGATTCCACTACCTCTAGAGGAACACTTGACTCAGTCTTGATGTTGGGGGGGGGGAAACTGCCAGAAGTGGAGGCTGAATTGAGCAATATTGCGACCTTGGGACTTCCTGCCCATGCTGGGGTGGAGATGTGGAGAAGAGAGAGTGACTGGAGGAGGTGAGATGGGGAAAGGACTTTGTATAAGGATATACATGGATAGAAAATGTGTCTTTTTTCATAATAAAAAATTAAAATTAATAAAAAAAACTGATAAAAATATATCTTATAAATTAAAATTAAATTAAATAAACCAAAGTGAAAGCAAGTATAAAACATTAAGAATTTAAGGTTAATTTCCATTATATAAACAAACTGAAGGACCAAAATCACATGATTATGTTCTTATAAGCTGAAAAAATTTTTGACTAATTCCAACACTCCATTATGTTAAAAGTCCTGGACATATCAGGAATACAAGAAAAATATCTAAATATAAAGGCTGTTTACAAGAATCCATAGCCAACATCAAACTTAATGGAGAAAAACTCAAAGCAATCCCACTAAAATCAGGAACTAGAAAGGATGTCTTCTCTCCCCTTATCTATTCAATATAGTTCTTAAGTTTTAGCTAAAGCAATAAGAGAATGAAAAGAGATTAAGGGATACAAATAGAAAAAGAAGTGAAACTATCTCTATTTGCAGATGATATGATAGTATACATATATAATCCACAAAATTCTACCAGGGAACTTCTACAGCTGATAAACATCTTCAGCTGTGTGGCAGGATACAAGAAATCAGTAGGTTTCCTATACACTAAAGATAAAAGTGCTGAAAAAGAAATAAGGGAAACATCATCCTCTATAGTAGCTACAAATAGTATTAAATACCTTGGAGTAACTATAACCAAAGAAGTAACAGATCTATTTGTCAAAAACTTTAAATCACTGAAGAAAGAAATTGACATGGATATCAGAAAATGGAAAGATCTCCCATGTTCCTGGATTGGTAGGATCAACATAGTAAAAATGGCAATTCCACCAAAAGCAATCAATCTACAGATTCAAAAAAATTCCCATCAAAATCCCAGCACAATTTTTTACAGATATTGAAAGAACAATACACAATTTCTTTGGAATAAGAGGAAAACCAATATTGACAAAAAATTATGCTCAACAAAAGAACCTCAGGGGTCATCACCATACCCGACTTCAAGCTATTCTATAGAACTACAGAAATAAAAACAGCCTGGTACTGGCATAAAAACAGATTTGTGGATCAATGGAATCTAAATGAAGATCCCAAATTAACCCAAGAATCTATGAACACCTGATCTTTGACAAAGAGGCCCAAAATATTCAATGGTAAAAAGAATCTTTAAAAAATGGTGTTAGCATAGCTGCATGGTATTTTGCAGAAAAAAACGCAAATAGATCCAAGCCTATCACCCTATACAAAACTCAAACCCAAGTAGATCAAAGACCTCAACATAAACCCAGCCACACTGAACTTGATAGTCAAGAAAGTGGCGAATACCCTCCAATGAACTGGCATATGTTACCACTTCCTAAATATATCACCAGTAGCACAGACACTAAGAACAACAAACATTAAGAGGGACCTCTTGAAACTGAGAAGCTTCTGTAAAGACAAGGAAACAGTCAATTAGACAAAATGACAGCCTAAAGAATGGGAAAAGATTTTCACCAACCAACAAGTGGCAGACAACTGATCTCTAAAATATATAGAGAACTCAAGAAACTAGAACCCAAATTCTTGAATAACCCAATCAAAAAATGGGGTTCAGAACTAAAAAGGGGATTCTCAGCAGAAGAATATCAAATGGCTAAAAGGTGTTTGAAAAAGTGCTCAATATCTTTAGCCATCAGAGAAATACAAATCAAAACAACTTTGAAATACTACCTTACAACTGTCATATTGGCTAAGATAAAAGACACAGATCACAACCTATGCTGAAGAGATTGCAGAGCAAGGTGAACACTCTTTCATTGTCTGTGGGAGTGTACGCTTGTTCAGCCACTCTGAAAAGCAGTTTGTACATTTGTCAGAAAACTGGGAATCAGTCTCCCCAAGGATCCAGCAATACCACTTCTGGGTGTATACCCTAAAGATGCAAAGTCACACTCCAAAGGCATTAGCTCAACTATGTTCATGGCAGCATTTTTTGTAATAGCAAGAACCTGGAAACAACCTAGATGTCCCTCAGCTGAAGAATGGATTATCAAACTGTGGTGCATCTACACATTGGAGAACTACTCAGCATTAAGAAAAAAATCATATCCTAAAAACTGCAGGCAAATGGATGGATTTGGAGAATATCCTCCTGAGTGAGGTATCAACAAACCCAGAAAGATAAGCAGGTGATGTACTTACTCATTACTGAACATTAAACCAAAAGCAAAGCATTCCCAAGCTTAAAACTATAACCACTGAACAACTTGGGATCTGAAACACCTTGAACTGACACCTTGGATTCCATTCTATCCAGGGGAACCCCTGACCCTATCTTGATGTTGGAGTGAGGTAAACTAATCTGACAGGAGTGGATGCTGAACTAAGCCACATTGGTACAGTGGGACCCCCTGCCCTTGCTGGAGAGAAGATAAAGTGATGTGGAGAAGAGAGTGACTGGAAGGGGCAGGAGAAGGGAGTTTTAACAAGGAGATACATGGATAAAAAATGAGACTTTATTTGTAATAAAATAAAAAAAATCTATGTTCTATCAGATAACTGACGTGACATCTCACATTATGAGAAAATGCTATCAAGATATTTCAAAAACTTACAATGTAGAAATAAAAAAATTGATTGTGGAAAAAACATAAATCTTGATAGTTGAGAATATTAACAGGTTAAAAGCCAAAAATAAGGTGATTTTGCTAATAGGCTTCTTACAGTCTGAAAGTCCCTTGCCTTATTTATTACCAAAGGAATGATATATTTTAGTGAATGATTTAAAAGACTTCTTCTTTAACTATATATTTACAAGAAAAGGTTAGGCAAAAATTTGCCTTCACACTGTACTTACAAATTATTCAGCCTGTTAAAAGATACCATTGGAAAATTATAAAAGAAATGTTAAATAGTCCTATCATGTAGCTATGTTTTGTTCAGCAGCCATTACAACTAATTTATGAACAGTTTTCTCAATAATTTACGGTTACATTGATGATAACTTATTGACTGATTCAAACACTAATAATTTATAAAATGTGTTTGGTAAGTTAATCAAGATATTGCCTTGTTAGGATTACAAATTGCCCTTGGGGAAAAAAAAAACATAATGAGGAGATTCTATTGACAATTTAGTAATAAGATTTACAGAGAATTTAACTACAGAAATTAAAAATTAAATAATTTGAACTATTAACTGAAAGATTTCCAAAATTTGCTGGGAGATAATAACTGGCTACTACCTACAATTAGATTAACAACTCAAAAATATGTAATTTAATTCAAACTTTACAAAGTAATAAAGTTTTAAGTAGTCAAAAAAATATCAGCTGAGTCTGAGACAAAATTGTCTCCGATAAAAAACAATTACAGGATGCACATGTGAATTGCTCAAATCCAAAGCTTGATTGCATTTTAGTTAGTTTACCTTCCACTCATTCTCCCACATAAATTATTATGCAGAGAGAAGATAATATATTGGAATGGGTATTTTTTAGACCATATAAACAGAGTAAAAATTAAAGACCTATGTAGAAATGATTATAAATTGATTCTAAAAAGAAAATTGAGACTTGGTCAGTTAACAGGAATAGACCTACCAGAAATTGTGGTACCTTTTACTAATGCTGCAATGGCCTCATTATTGGCAGAAAATAAAAATTGATGAAGAGCAATTGATTTTACAGTAATTGGGGTGAGGGGAGACTGTAACAAATATCCCCAAAGAAAGAAACTTTGGTTTTTAAAAAGAACTAATTTCAATCTCCTTCCCTCCTTTAATAAAAGTTACTCCAATTTCTGGGGTTTATATGGTATAATTCTCTTGTGCGTTATAAAGATTTGCAATTTTGCCACATAGTTGTCCTCTGCATTTGCTGGCTTGTGTGCTAGTCTCTTTGGCTTCTCTGTGGCAGCTCTGTTGTTTAATTAAATGCCGATTGATCAGTTTTCAGGCCTGAACTGTGGACAGGTGATCTGACTAGAATATTTCTTGGAAGAGGAAAAGAGAGAAACAGTTACTGGCCAGATGCCAAGAAAGCAAGATGAGAATGCTGGATTGGGAAAAGGTACCAAGTCACAGGACTAAACATAGAAAACACATATAGATTAATTTATGGGTAAGAGATAGTGTTTGAGCTACTGTCCCAGCATTTACTACTATATTAACCCTCTGAGTCAATAATTTGAGAATCAGCTGCTAAAAATTGGGTTTATTGGGGAACAGAAGTTTTAAACTACATAGAGCCCATGAATTCTATATTGATGCAAATAAATCAGGAAAGACAGGATATAAATCAGAAAAAGTAAGTAAAGTGACTCAAAGTTCTGATGATTATGTTCAAAACTCAGTATTTTTGGGTCATTCTCATGATATCATTAGATTATATTAGAACCTCTTAATCTAGTTTCTGACCCTCAGTATTCACAGAGTTGTTTCATATATTGAAATTGCTGAACTTATTCCAGATCATTCAGAATTAACTTTGTTATTTATTCAACTGCAATGGATAATCAGAAATATGAATCATATTTGTACATAAAACATATCAGACCTCATATTAATCTACTAGGTTTTCTGGTATAAGGTATTAATAAAATTGTTCAGCTATTTATTGGAAATGTGCTAGAATCCTCAGAATTTTATTTAAAAAATACCATATTAACAGAAAAGGTTAGAAATAATTTTTCTATCAGGGCACTATATTTTTTCAAATAATTTTTCTCTCAGAATTTGGATACTGAAGAAATAATAGGCCAGTAAATTATGTGTTCCACCTTTATAGGCTCCAGATTACTTCCTATGGTTCCAGTTAATGTTTTTCTTATAAGAAATCATTTTTCTTACTGATTAGCAGATTTTTCTGTATAATCAATATTATAAGCCAAAATAGCACATTTATGCAGAGAAATTCACTACTTTAGCCTATTTTAAATTTGTAAAAGAGTAAAATAACTGAGTTTGAGTCAATTACATGGCCACCACACAGAGGTATTTGCTTTTAGGATTCATGAATTAAATTTAATGTGTAGATACCTCCAAAGAATGTGACAGGAGGTAATTGATGCTAAAGATCTTATTCAAACCTTTGCTGAGATATATGTCATATGGACACTGACACTGAGACACACCACACATACACAGACACACTAAACACACAATAAGTTAATAAGGGAACATGTATTTATGTTAATATATGTATGTGTTTGCATAGATTATATATAAATTTTAGTATTGGTTAATACAGTTTTTCAGATTTTCTAGGTCAATTTCACTTGATCTGTATTCCTATATTTTATGCCATGTCCATTTCTTTGACAATATTCAAAAGGAAACAGAATTATTACCTTCAAAAAATGTTTTTGAGGAACCACCATACTGCATTTCAGAGTAGCTGAACAAGCATACACTCCCACCAACAATGGAGAAGTGCTCCCCTTGCTGTGCAACCTCTCCAGCATAGGCTGTCATCTGTGTCTTTTATCTTAGCCAATCTGACAGGTGTAAGGTGGTATCTCAATGTTGTTTTGATTTGCATTTCTCTGATGGCTAAAGATATTGACCACTTTTTCAAATGTTTTTCAGCCATTTGGAGAATATACTCCTGAGCCAGATATCACAAACCCAGAAAGATAAGCAGGGGATGTACTCACTCATTAGTGGACTTCAAACAAAAAAGCAAAAGCAAAGCATGTCCAAGCTGAAAACACAACCAATGAACAGCTTGGGATCTGAAACACCTTGAACTGGCACCCACTCCCTCCAGAGGAACACCTCATCCAGTCTTGATGTTGGGGTGAGGAAAGCAGGTCTTCGCTGAACTAAGCCACATTGAGACATTGGGACCTCCTGCCCTTGCTAGGGAGGAGATAAAGTGATGTGGAGAAGAGGGAGTGACTGGAAGGGGCAGGAGGGAGAAGAGAGTTTGAACAGGGGTACACACAGACAAAAAATATGACTTTATTCATAAGAAAAAATTACAAAAGCTTGGCCATATGTAGGCTTGTTCCACTAACTCTCATATCTTAAATAAACCCATTTATTTTAATCTAAAAAATGTTTTTGTTTTTCTTATTACACTGTAAGAATATTTGCTTTTATAGTGGTTATTTATTTTTCAAGAATTCAAGTTACTTTAAAACAATTAAATTCTTGGGATGAAGAAGTTTCTCACTGCAAAGGAGGCACTGGCCACTCTTTCAGAGGACCTGTGTTAAATTCCAGGCACCCATATTTCAGCTCACAAACATCTTAAACTCTACTCTCAAAGTGTCAGATGCCCTCTATTGGGCTCTTTGGAGAATGTGCATGCACATTGTACACAAACATGCATGCAGAGCAGAACACCAACACACAAACACACACACACAATAATAATAAATAATAAGTAAAAGCAAAATACATAACTTAAATATTTTAAAATCAGAAACCTGTTTCTGATACAGCAATCTGGACTTGTTTTAAATGCTTACATTATGTATCTTTTAAAATTATTTTTATTGAAAGCTATGGATTCTACATGTTGATTTTTTTTCTCTAGGAGATGACAATGTATACTACTTCATTAAAGGTATATACTAGGGCTGGGCCACACCACAGCTAGTGGAAAGTTTTTACAATAAATAATGCAGTCTTGAGTTTCTCAGTGTGACTAAATATCCTGTACCATTTCCCCTCTTTGTCGAAATACAAAGGAAAGGTTTTAACTTTAACACAGCATAACCTGTGTTGGACACCAAATATAGCTGAGTTTGCTTTGTTTTGCTTGTTTTTTTTGGACTGCCCACTTCTAAATAATGAAACAAAGACATTTATTAAATATGAGGGATTTGGCTTTGCTTAACTAGCTCTCAAAACTTAAATTAATCCATATTTCCATATATACTAATCTACATTTTGGTTAATGGCTTTTTACCTCTTCTCAGTTTTGTACATTCTACTTTCTCCGAGTCTGTCTGTCAAATATTTCACATATTTGGTTCTTTTCCAGAGTTTCTATCTCTTTCAAGAAGTTTCAACTATTCTTTTTTGCCTATTTGCCATTCAGTTCTTAATTAAACCAATCAGAAAATACTTGAGGCAGATAATAAAGGAAAGAAACACATCTTCACACAGTGTATCAAAACAGTAACTTTCAGAAATGATTAGTTGAAGACATTTGCTTCCAACTGAATTAATAAAAGGAGAGAAGGTTGAGTTCAGGACATGGCGGCTGTCTGTCTTGCTTTTTTAATGTTTTCAACTTTACCATAGACTCTCAAGAAATGCCAAGACAGTGAGATTCTGCTACTTAAAATTCTTCAGAATTACAGCAAGGTAGTGGGGGTCCCCTGAATATTTTAAATACCAATACCTTCATTGTACTACTTTCACATTTGCCATAAGATCTAAGGAGATCATTTCTTCCATTATGGATGCTTCTCCAGTATTTGATCTATAGAAGATTTGGAGTAAACATTCATGATTAAAAATTGCTGTGAAAAGAAAGGTTGAACAAACCATAAAGACTCTTTACTTTTGTTTGTGGTCTAAGACAGAATTAAAGTAGCTGAATGTGAAGTGTTCATACATTGTTTAAAGTCTTAATTTAATTTTATATATCTGTCTGCATTGTTCACATATGTCACAGTAGTATCTCTCTCTTTTTTGTCTTCTTTAAACCTGCATGTCAACGACATAAAAGAACATAAATAAAAAATATGCCCTAGAACTTTTCACTATTAATATGTTATGACTGAAGTAGGAACATGCTAATATATCCCAAGGGGATAATTAATTTTTCAGTCTAAGACTTTTGATTAAAATGGGATAAAATATCTGACTCAAAGTCTATTTATCAGTTATTATGCTATTAAAGCACTCTAATCATTGTGGAACCTAAATTAAGACTTAACAGCTCAAAAGTCACTTTCTTTTGCTTTCTTTGGTTTAGTTGTTTCATGAGCTTATTAACTTTTAGTGTGCATGCCTGTTGCATTTGCTCTGTTCTCTGGAAGAAATAATGCAGCAGCTAAGCTTCCAACAGAAGCAATGTTCCTTGTTCCTTCATGAATCAGAGGAAATTTGGACTAACAGAGATTCTCATCATTCCTGAGTAAGATAGTTCTTTGTATTGAGTTATAGTTTAGGATCTGTCCTCTACACTCTTCCTATTTTCTAGTAACTACTAGTCTACTGGCTCTTTTTATGAGATAAGTGTTTCACTTTTCTTTCAAGACTGAAATTTATTGATATGTCTAATTTGAGTTCTTAGTCATACTTCTGAAATTATAGATTACCTTCTTTTATGAATAAACTATATTCCAGTTCATATATACATATGTTTGCAAGTATATATACAAGATTATATATTAATCACTCATGCACAAACTAATGCACTCATGCTTAAGAGTAACCTGAAAAAGAAAGAATTTGCTTGATTACATATTGATTTAATTTATATTAGGAAATAACAAGGCCATATGTTAACTGTTTTTAATGCTTTAAGAGACTCATAATTCTTATACTGATGAATATTTTTATCAATGCATGGGAATTTGTATGAGTTTTTAGTTTTTGGTGGTCAATACTTTTATTTATTTTTCTTTTAGACTATTTTAATTGTATAATAGGAAACCACATTATTGTTTTGATTTTTGTTTAAAATAATTTTTTTCTTTTTTACTCACAGATTCTTATTTATCCACTGACCATCTCTCTTACATTCTTGCAGCCTGTCTACCCTCTCTTATCATTTTTTTCTTTTTTCTTTCTTTCTTTCTTTCTTTATTATTCCTTCATTTCTTCTTTATTATCTCTTAGCACCCATTGTGCTCAAATTCAAGGACTTGTGTGTATAATAAATAAATGCTATTTTTTCTTACAAGCTTGACTCTCTTGAATTAATTATTTTTCTTCTTTTGGGAAATATACAGACTACTTGTTTATTTTATAATCTCATTACCAATATTTTTCTGTGGAGTTGTTTTATTTCATTATATATTCTTAGTGTTAGTTACTTGTTGGATGAACAAATTACAAAATAGATTTCAAGTATTTCTTGTCATTTTCAAGTGATCTCTTCCCATTGTTGATTATAATATTGTACATATGTACTATATTTTCATCATTCCAAATGCTCATTCATTTATGTCCAACTCTGTCTATGTTCTCAAAACTTATTCTTAAGTCAATGCCCTGATTCATTATTATTGTTACACATTTGTGTGTGTATTGTGTATAACAAATTGAATCATTCCAGTCTTCCACATACTTAAATTTATTTGCAATTGAATG
This sequence comes from Sigmodon hispidus, assembly GCA_004025045.1. Lineage (NCBI taxonomy): Eukaryota > Metazoa > Chordata > Mammalia > Rodentia > Cricetidae > Sigmodon > Sigmodon hispidus. Next base: position 17,166 of record PVIH01004870.1, read on the forward strand.
ACCTACCAAGGAGAACAACCTGAAATAAAAATGATTATTTTACTTTCAGCACTCATAACTTATATCTCTATTCATGTGTAGAACATTTTGAGACTTCTCTTATTTGTCTTATGAGTTTTATTAGGCACTTGTTCTCTCAAAATTCTATGGGCGCAGCTTCTATTCCATGTCTAGATGACGGTATTGAGCAATACAAATCTTTGTCCTTTGTCTCAGAATTTTTCACATCTACTCAATTTGATGAAATCCTGTATGTCTATTTTAAATTTTTGTATTTAATGTTTCAGGAGATCTTGCACACAAAATGTTTGACTAAAATGATTTTTTAAAATATTTTTTGTTTTTTTTTTTCTAGTAAATTCACAGCTTTGGTTCTTACATTTCTATCTTTAATCTATTTGAGCTACTTTTCTACCTGGTGAGACTCATTTACAACCATCAAAAAGGATGTTCTAAGTACCATCTTACTCCTCTTCTCTATTTTTTTGTGAAAAGCAAACAAGCCTGACTTGTGATCTGGTCTCTGCTATTGACTTGTATAGGCAGACTGCAATCACAATGTGAGTTTTCTCTTTCAATCCTGCAGTACATAATTTCAGTGTTCTTGTAAAAATATATCTTGCTATCTTTGTACCCCAAGGGTGCCCTAAGTTTAAGTCCATCATTAGCTGAAAGCATAAAATTAAACCAATGACTCGTGTCTCTTTCATGCTCCAAAGAACTCAAACAAAGGTTAGGTATCAGTCTTGTACTTCTCTTTCACCTTTATTGTGGTCTGCCATCATCACCAATAGCCTGGTGTCATTTCTGTACTTGTTATATTAAAATCTAGAATGGTGCAAAGAATGATAATATTATGTATTGCAACACTACAGAAATTTAAATGCTATAAATCTATTGTTCTCTATTTTATTCACATATAGTATTCACATATAGTATTCACATAATCTGTCATTTAAAGTGCAGCAAGGGAACACAGTGATAAGGATCATGCTTCTAAAATAGGCTCTTGAAGATTCTTAAAATTAAAAGAGATAAAACCTACAGTAGAACATTTTATATCACACCATTTGTTTTGTTATGTGTCGTTTCTTATTAATATTGTTTGTTAAGCACTAAGAATGATTCATGGGTGGAGAGCATGGTTAGTCTCAAAACATATTAGTGGACATTGGACTGGAGATGAATTTGGACTAATATTAAAGTTACTTACTATATGTGATTGAAAACAAATGGGTGATTGAGTACATCACACAAAACTGTGCATTATATCACTAATGGGAAGAAGGGAAAGGATAGCAATGCTAGTCAGAAAAACAAAGTAGGCTCTAGTTTTAATTTAATTTTTATTTGAGTAAGTAGGGAGAGATATGATGTTGAAATGGAACACACTAATATTATATGTCCTGTTCTAAATCTGTGGATAGGTTATACTGTCTCATAAATATCACATTTAGGTCTCTCTAGACCAGACATGGTAAGATGATAATGCTATTGTTTCAGTTTTGTTTTTATCATCATATTGTCTTTTATGAATTATTGTTTCTGTATTCTGAAATGCTCTAGCAGAAAGTAATGAGATGTTTCAGGAAATTTCTATTCACATGTATCTAGAGACACCTGTAACTATTCATCTTTCTAATATCTATTTAAATTTAGAGTTAAGGAAGGAAGAGTCTATTGAGCCACCATATACATTGCCTCCCAACAGACTTTCTCCATTTTTATCAATAACAAAGGCAAGGTGAAGGGTGTGTTCTACCCAGTCCCTCAAGGAATATGCTATCTTTATCTTGATTAAATGCAATAAACCTAATAAATATTCTGTCAGTATTATATGGAAGACTGATTTTTATATTGAAAATTATATCAAAGCTTTGTGTCTGGCATGAGATCTAGGAACAGACTTGCAAGGCCCAGGGAGATGAACTTCTGTGAAAAGTTTTATGAGAGATAAATGTTTCTCTTTACCTTGAGTGACAACAATGCTACTAAGCATTAATATGCATTAAGTCTCAGTGCCAAAACTATTGTGACATACTTTGGTATTATGACTTCAAATGAAGATAGAATGGAAATAACAGACAAAGTTCAAATGAACAACTATTTTTTGAATTTGATATTCTATAACATTCTCAAGTGGGATCAGAAAACTGTAGAAAAACTATTGGAAATTTTGCTTGATTTAATGTACACATGTAATTCTAAACCTATGTTTTCAAAATTTATTTTAATTTTTGAGATTATGATTGTTTCTTTATTTCATTTTTCTGAACACTTCCATATATGTCTCCATGATATTCTTGTACACTTGTGACCTATTTTTGATTGAATTATGACACACACATACACACATACACCTGCTGATTTGGTATAATGTTTTTGTAAATATGTTTTCAAGACTGATAATTTGGTACTGTGCAACTGATTGGTCTTGTCTTTTCATAAATTCTCATCTTTTAATTTTAACACTGAGTTTTATGAACATTTAACATATAATTAACTATCCATCATAGGACTTAGAAGAGAATCTACTATTGAACTTACCTAAACCAGTATAATATCAAGGAATATTCTTAATTTTTATTCTATTTTAAAAGGATCAATGTAATGCTAGGATTTATCAAAGAAACATCAATATTCAGGGTAGAAAGACAATTATAAAAACTACATCTGATCCAGATGCAGAGAGGAAACTCTGATGATGGATTGTTTTGTCCTTTTTGGGAGATAAACAATGCTTCACAAATATTTAAGTTTTAGGGAACATTACAAAATAGAAGAGAGAAATATTATAATAGCTAAAAGACCAAGGTATCAGCTGCAAGAATATATATTCTTTATATAAAAGAGCATATGTACACATGAGATATCAACAGTATTGTTGCTTAAACAAGATTTTTATTGGCACCAATTAACCTGTCAACCTGAATGAGATAATTTTACAAGAATCCAGGTCTCAATAAAGAACTATAGTCAAAGAATGACTGCTAAGAAAAAGAGAATAGTTGCCCAGGGATAAAACCTCTAATTGTTTTTCCAATACCAAGTTGTCATGTCTACAAATATATCTGTATGAACAACACTAAGTGGACTTATTCAGCTGTACATATACATATATTTATTTTCAATTGGGTATCTGGCCCCACGTTGGGCATCATCTGTTGTAATACATTTTTCCCGGTGCCTGTTTGGCCCCAGGAGGTTTGTGACCTGGCGCAGGTGGCAGCAGTTGGAACCTGGTTTGTGGCGGCTTTCATCTCCCAAAGAAATGAATCACACGCTCATATCTTTTATACTGTTTGGCCCATGTTTCAAGCACATTATAAGCTAGCTCTTTCATCTTAATTTAACTTATTTCTATTTATCTTCCCACCACGTGGCTTAGCCCGTGGCTCGCCTGAATTCCTACATGTTTCTTTTTCGAGAGACAGATAGAGACTGACTAACTCTACCCTTTCCTACCTGCCTGCCCTCTGATTCTCCACCCACTTTTATGGTGTTATACATAGGCCAAATCAGTTACTTTATTTATAGCATACAGAACATTCCACCACAAATTCCATATCATTGAGACAACTAGACTTACCTACAGAATTTTATACAGTATCACAAATAACTCAAAATAGTCACATCATTACACTGTTCTAGCTCAGCATAGAGAACAACTTTTCCATGCTTCATTAGGTTATATATCACATCAATGCATATATGGAGAGCAGTAGTTGGATTTCGTAGGCTCTTAAATGGAAGAGAAACGCAAATATGAAGATGACTATAAAATGAAAGAGAAATTAATAAAAATAATATAACGTCATGAATAAGTTACAATGATGAGGTGTTGGGAATATCAAAGAGAGGTGGTAGTGAATAGTTAGGTATAAAATAATATTCTATTATATGCATGTCTACGGTTCCTAAAGAGAAATAAATGAAAAAGCTCTATAGATGGAGCCTCACCCTCAGTCAAACTCCCATCTCTTATAATCACTATTGATGTCCAGCACCAAACCATTTCGAGACAGTAAAGAATAGTCATGTGGATCCCAGGTAACTCTACCCAAAGTTTTACTGTCCTATGAAGAAATAATAACAGTTCTATTACAATTAGAACTTATATAGCTCTCACTGTTTTGATTTGTTTTTTTCCTTACCATGACTACTTGGTAAAGGTATTCTGTTGAACATCAGATGAATTATGTTCTAGGTGGGTATATTAATGCTTTGTCATTCAAACAAGAAAAGTATAATCATTTGAGCCATATTTCAAAATTGCTAAGAAATAGGAAGAATAAAATATAAATTTGGTTTATTCAACTAGCTCATCTAATATACTACTATTTCAATATATGAAACAAAATTAATGATGATGTATTTCATATTACTGTGTTTTACATTGATTAGACATCTAAATATTTGCATCTTCTCCCTTTTATATGTTACATTACTCTGTTTATCAATTTTTAACTTGGTTTCTGCTTATACTACAAAACTGTTTTTAAAAAAAACAGGCATTATGATAAAAAGCAAAACTAAATATACTATCGTGGGTATATATTACACATTTAATAAAACCTGAATACTGGGAAGAGAATACCCAGTCAAATACTAGGCAGACAGTTCTGGAAATTCTTAAACCTTGAATACAAAGATAAATAGGTGATTCAATCACACACACCTTTTATCCCAGCAAAGGGAGAGCTGGGAGTGTTGACCTCCACCCTTGATCCCACAACTCCAGAGACAGAACTTCTTCTTTTTCTGTGAGTTAAAGGTTACATGCCTTTAATCCTGGATGGGATAGAGTATATAAGGTCTTGTTAGATAATGATCAAGATATCATCTGAAATAGAGCATGATGAAAATTCAATGATTGAGTTAATATTTGATCAATTAAATTAAATTCAATTATTTGCTGACATGTGGTGGTATACAATGCATAATTAATTAAGAAAACAAGGCTGGGTGATAGAGGTACATAAGTTTAAACCCTGAACTAAGGAGGCAGAGCCAAGTGGATGTCTGTGAGTTTGAGGTCTACAGTGCAAGTTCCAGGACACCTAGAGCTTTTACACAAAGAAACTTTGTCTCAAAAAAGAAAAAGAAAGCAGATTTTAAATTTGTATTAAATAAATGGTATTTTTATTTTTTCACTATTAAATTTTAAACAAAGTAAAAGAGAGAAAGCTCATTAACACAAGCAATTTTGGCATTGTGCACATTTCTATTCTTTGAGAGGAGAGAGAGAGAGAGAGAGAGAGAGAGAGAGAGAGAGAGAATTTCCCAAGCATAAAAACTTGGTTTACTCTATTTAAAGCAAAGTGGAATACGAAATATTCTCAGTCTGAAAATGTCATAGAGTACAAGTGAGTAGAGAGAATGAAACTAAAATGTCAGGTAGATAATAAAATGTGCAGTGAAGGAAAATACAAAAGTAGGGCATTGATTGTTAGCTAATGACTTGTACTCTGTTACATTGAGACAATCCTGACCAAAGCAAAAATGTAAAGGCAGCTTTGTGTCATGTTTGAGGAACATGAAAGAACATTTTTACTTCAGGGAAAAAAGCATAAATAATATGATATTTCTCTGCACATTTAATGTCTTTTTGTATCTTTTTTTAAAATATAGCCAAAATTTTGAAAGATGAGAATACTTTCAGGCCAGGGTTATGATCATCTGCACCAGATCACAGTACCTCACTATATTATTCTGGTATACCAAATAATTCCACTGCACTGGATTACTTATCCACAGCAGATCACTCAAATATACTCAGAAATTTTTTTTTAGTTGTGTTGGTGCTACCACCAAGGAGCTGAAAGATGGAGATGGAGTGGTGATTTCCATCACATCTTCCTTTAACTCTCCTATTTGGCCAGTGAAGAAAACAGATGGATCATGGAAAATACAACTGACTATTGAAAAGTCAATAAAGTATAATACTAATTGCAGTTGCTGTACCAGAGTACTGCTCTTGAGCAATTAACATATCTCCTGGTATGTGGTATATAGCTATTGATCTAACAAATGTCTTTTTCTTAGTACCTGTCCCCAAAGACCACCAGAAGCAATGGGCAGTTGCCAAGGCCATTGGTATATCTTTACAGTTTTATCTCAGGAATATATTAATTTTTCTGCCATGTATCATACTTTAATCAGAAGGGAATCTTGATTGTTTATCTCTTTCACACTGGTACATATATTGATAACACTGTGCTGATTGTACCAAATGGCCAGAACTTAGCAACCACAGTGGACTAGTTGATAAAACATACATATGCACATAACAGAGGATCAAAAAGAAATCCAACCAAAATTTAAGGACCTTCTATCTCAGTGAAATTCTTAGGACTCCAGTGGTATAGGTCATGCAGAGACAGCCTGTCTATGGTAAAGAATAAGGTATAGTACCTGGATCCTCAAACCACCAAGAAAGAAGCACAATATTTAGTGTACCTATTTTGGATTCTAGTGAAAGTGCATTCCTCATTTGGGTGTGTTACTGCCAATATATCAAGTGAATTACATAGCTGATAGCTTTATGTGTGTTCTGGAAGGGTAGATGGCTCTTCAACTGGTCGAGGTTAATATGCATGCTTCTACCTCTTGGACCATATGATTCAGCAGACTCGGTGATATTTGAAGTGGCAGTGACAGATAGAGATATTATTTTCATCCTTTGACAGGTTCTAGATTGAAGAGACTTTTGGAATTTTGGAGCAAGGCTTTACCACCATCTTCAGACAACTATTCTGCTACTGAAAGATAGCTCTTTTCCTGATATTGGGCTTTAGTGAAACCTAAAGGTTTGGCAATGGGTCACCAAGGTACCATGCAGCATGAGCATCCCAATATGAGCTGAGTGTTATCTTACCCACTAAGTCATAATGCAGGATATGCACAGAAGCAATATAGTATCAAATTATTATCAATGTATTATATAAATAATAAGACCAGAGAAGATCCTAAAGGCACTATCAAGTCACATGAATAAGTTGGTTGCCCTAATAACTATTGTTTTGACTTCTGTTACAATGCCATTTCATGCAAATCATGCACCTATGTCTTTATTGGGCATCCCACATGATCATTCGTTTGAGGGAAAAAAAGACTAGGAACTGTTTTGCTGATGGTTCTGCATGTCATACAAACACCACCCAGAAATGGACAGCTGTAAAAATACAACCCCTTTCAAGCAGTAAACATGATATTAGTTTGTAAGGAGAAATGGCCAGATGTGGCTGTTTACTGATTAATGAGCTGTAACCAATGGATTGGCTACTATGGTCAGGGACTTGAAAAAAGCATGATTGACAAGTTAGCAAGAAAGATAACTGGAAAAACCTATGTGGTTGGTTCTCTCCTAATGGGCAAAGGGTATAAAGATTTTTGTGTCCTGTATAATTGTTCTTCAAAGATGACTTCAATTGAGGAGGAGTTCAATAATCAAGTAAATAGGATGCCTTTCTCATTGAAGGGTCAGCTTCTTTCCCTATCCATTCCTGTCCTTCTCACTGAGGCCATGAACAAAGTGGCCATTAGAGAAGGTTGGGGATTATGCATGGCCTTAACAAAATGAGCTTCTGCTCACCAAGGCTGACCTGGCTACAGCTTCTATTGTGTGTCAGATATGCCAACAGCAGAGACCAACATGGATCCAATATGGCACTAGTTCCTCAGGTGAACAGCTAGTAATGTAGTGGCAGGTTGACTATATTGTACCACTTCATCCAAAGAAAGAAAAATGGTTTATTCTTACTCAACTAGTTACTTATTCTACTTATGGATTTGTCTTTTCTGCATGTAATGCTTCTTCAAAACCTACCATCCATGGACTTACAGAAGGCCTTATGTACCATCATGGTTTTCCACATCATATTGGATGTTACTAGGGAACTCACTTCATAGGCAGAGAAAAAAACAATAGGTCCATGATCATTGAATCAACTTATGATATTATCCCCCACCCTGAAGTAGTTGACCTGATAGAAAGATGTAATGGTTTTTGAGGACCAAATTATCATACCATTTAGATGGCAGCAGCGTAGAAGCCTGGGGCAGTGTTCTCCAGAAGGCAGTATATGATTTGAATCAACATCTAATATATGATAAAGTTTCTCTAAGAGCTATAATTTATAAGTACAGGAATAAGGGGTAGAAAAACAAGTATTTCCACTCTTTGTTACCACTAGTGACTTACTAAGGGAAGTTTGTTTTCTATTTCATCAATCATAAGATCTGTTGCCCAAGAAGTTTTGATTCCACAGTGGAAAGTGTTCCTGTTAGGAGACACAAGAAGTTCAAATTTCTCCCTGCTTATTTTGAGCTTCAAAAGGCCTTATACTAACAGGTTAAGAAAGAAATAACAGTATTAGGAAGGATGATTGGTCCAGATTATCATGAAGAAATTGAATGGCTTCTCCATAATATAAGTAGGAAAATTTATATCTGAAGTATGGAAGATTTTTTTAATGACTGTATTGGTGCTACTGTGTCCTGGAAATACACAGGAAACTACAACAAGGTAATCCAGGAAGAACGAAAAACAGCACAGAACCATCAGCAATGAAGATATAGGTCACTATTCCAGGAAAAAAAAACAAGATTTGCTGGGGTCCTTACAGAAGATGGAGGAAATATAGAATGAATAGTAGAGGACTGCAGTTATAAATAACAGCTAAAAACACTTTATCAGTTGAAGAAATAAGGATTATAATTAACATCAGTGTTTTTATTGTATATTGTTAAGAATAAATTTGTACAGATATTTTTGTTTTCTCTTAATTTCTTTATCATATGCTTTAACATCAATTAATAGATTAATAAAAGGATGACACCCCCATAGATATTCTAAATTTATAATGTTATACTTTAGAATACTTGTGGTTGTACAAGGTTTATTATCTGGTTTAACATATAGTACATTTTTATTATATGTGGAATAATCATATGTAGTAATATATCTTATATTTAATAAAATCAGTCTGGAATATCAGAGAACAGATCTACCCATAGTGAAGCAAGGAAGGTCAGAGAGTGGTAGCTCACATCTTTAATTCCAGCACAGGAAAGACCAAGTGGTCCCCTATACCTTTAATCCCATAACTCCAGAGACAGATTGTTCTGGGTTTCTGTGAGTTCAAGGCCTAACTACCAAACAGTAGTAGCACATGCTTTAATCTTAACTCTTGAATTATGATGCTGAGTTGGACTCAAAAGTGAAACAATTGGGCAAAGAAAGTATTTAAGGAGGAACAGGCAGACAGTATGGTTTTCTATAGAAGTGACTAGCTAGGCTAAGGACTCTGGAAGATATTTTTACCCTGAAAAGTTGGCTGGGTGAGAATTGACTGTGATATGTTTCCTCTCTCTGATAATTTAGCCTTTTATCAATATCTGACTTTAAGTTTTCACTTAATAACAACTTAAATTTGTGTTTCACTTGGCAGACAAATTGGAGTGAAAATTCAACGAAAAGACACTTACTGGCCAAAGTAACACACGGCCAGAGGAGTAATTACTGCCTGGCTAGGCTTTCTATTCTAAATTAGCCTTCAGGCTTAGGCAGAGGGGGGCACATGTGTTTCTTCTTCACTTTTATCTGGGTAAGTTTTTATGAGAATGGTCTCCTCCTCCTGGTGTGATATGGGTTCTTTTTTCTCTTTTTGGAACCCTCGTTGGGCTGCTTGTACACTAGGTAGTTACTCAACAGTCATCTGAATTGTCACTGACAAGTTGGGTGAGTAAACCAGATTTTTTAAACAGTGATTTTGTTTAAGGCAATGGAAGGTGTTTGGTCTTTATTTTATTTTTACTCTAGATGATTTGATATTGGAGCCAGTAAAAGAAAAAATAAAGTAGATGGGATACATCATAATATTTATCATATTCTTTATTATGAATATTAATTCTTTGATTACTTGTACTTTATTATTTAAAAATCACTTAAGAATGCTAAGGAAATCTTTATAAAGCCTATTAAAAGAGAACACAAAGGTATTCAAATCCACAAGAAAATAAAGAAACGATCTCAGCATTGTCTTAAATGATTACACAGAACAGCCCAAGGTTATTTAATAGCCAACATTAATATATCCAGTAACATTAAAGAAATTAAAACTATTATAAAAATTCCACAGAAGTCATTTGGGCTCTAGTAGAGTTGATAGAATTAAGAAGGGTCAAGGAAGCAATCATTACATGTGGTATACACTCACCATTTCTAAAACAAATGTTAAATTTCAGGTCATCATGTAGCCATATCATCTCCAAAGGACTGGTTAGATATAGTTGCTGATGTTTTGGAGGCTTAGCCACTTTTACAGGGGAAAACATTGTGGAAGGAAGAGGCTAAAACAATAAAACAAAAAAGCAAAGGCAGAGGCATAGAAGTCCCCAAGACCAACTCCATGGGAAGGGAGATAATGCAGATATAAAAAGCAATCACTAGATAATGAGCATACCCTGGATTTATGCTGCATAGCAGCATTAAATGAATAAGATCAGATTTATGAGATAGGAAGAAAAACTGAAGCCTTTACAAAAGTTATTCAAAGCCCAAAAGAAACTTTTATGGACTTTTGCAGAGATTAACTGCAACAGTAAAGAGAATGGTACTGAATTCAGATGCTGGGCAAATAATAATTGAATTACTGGCTTTGGAGAATGCTAATACATAATGTGAAAGAATGATTAAACCTTTAAAAGTCAGCAACCTTTGAGAACTGGATTTATGATGCAATTAGTTTAGAGCCTTATAACTGAAAGGATAATTGAGTATGAGAGGATATTTCTAGAGGTATATAAAAAAGTAAAAATATTAAACATTACAATTGTGGAATGCAAGGTCCCACAAAAAGAAATTGTAAACAAGGCATTCTCAGAAACAGTGTCTTTGTTAGAAATAATCTCAAGAGAGTGCCCCTTTCTCCCAGAGTATACAAAAGTTGTGGCAAAAGGAAGCATTGGACTAATAAGTGCAGGTTAACAAGGGATAGACAAGGTAACTTTTTATCTTTGGGTAACAACCCAAGGGGGCTTTCGAAAGCCCTCGTATAAAATTTAACTCAACCTTACCCTGTCATTGTGGAGGAAACACCTTCTTAGGTCAATTAAAGAAATTAAAACATATTCTCAAAACACACACACACACACACACAAAATTGTTATAAAAAATACTATAGAAAAAAACTCAGAAAAAATTATAATGTGAACAGTTTGACAAGCTTCTATAAATAAATAAAGGCCAAACTAAAAAATAGGATTAAATGGTGATTAATGAATGATTATTGAATATTGTTACACTAGGACAGATGTAACAATAATTTTACCAGAGTCTTGACATCTAAATTAGCCCCTTAGAGTGCAAGGTGGCTTGAATGCATAGGACCAGAATGACAGAGAGAAAAATTAAAGCCATATGTGGCTAACGTTATAAACTTATGGGTACAACATTTACTATAGCATTGTAATACTCAGGCTAACATTCCACCAAACACAGAAATTAATAAAAAGCTAACACATGTTTCCATGCCATACATTAGAAGGTATTATGAGAAACTTTCACAAACCATTCAGGTGGTGCAGAAACAAGGCACCATAGCTGTTGATCCTTCAAAGATACCCACAGTACTACCTTTAAAATGATTAACAGATAAGCCTATATGGATTCATCAGTGACCTTTAACAAAAGAGTCATTAGAGTCCTTAAAACATCTGGTACAAGAGCAGTTAAATGCTTAGCATATTAAAGAATCAACCAGACCTTGAAATTCTCCTGTATTTCTTATTAAAAAGAAATCTGAAAAAATGGAGAAAGGTAACAAATTTAAGAGTGATAAACAAGGTTATCCAGCCAATAGACTCTCTACAAATTGAAATTTCTTTTCATTCTCTTTTACTTAAGTAATGGTGTATTATAGTTTTTAATTTACAAGACTGTGTCTTTACAAAATCACTGTGAAAACAGGACAAAGAAAAATTTGCCTTTTGGGCCCACTTATAATAATTCTTAGCCTGTAAAGAGATATCAATGGAGAGCCATCCCTCAGGGAATTATGAATAGTCTCTGTGCCAATATTTTGTATAAAATCCACTGGAACAGATGCATAACAAATTTCCCCAATCTACTGTTTATCATTACATGGACCATATCTTATTGGCTGGTTCAAATATTGACATCTTAGAAAGAATGTTTGAAGAAGTAAAGAAAAAAAATTACCTGCTTAGGGATTATAAATTGCCCCTGAGAAATACAAAGTGGATAGTCCATTCATTATTTAGGTTACAAAACAGGTCAACAAAAAATTAGAACCCAAAAGGTATAAATCAGGAAAGACAGATTGAGGACACTTAATGATTTCCAGAGATTGCTAGGCAACATTTCCAATTTATGAGCCAATACTGGAATAAAAACTGTTGAACTGGATAATTTGTTCAAACCTTAAATGGTGACAAGGACTTAAATAGTTTGAGAAAATTGTCACCTGAAACTGAAAGAGAACTGGCTTTGGTGGAAAATAAATTACAGGATGTACCTGTGGATCATGTGGATTCAGACCTTAATTGCATTTTAGTTATCTTGCCCTCTAAGCATTCTCCTACAGTAATTTTAATGCAAAGGGAAAATGTTATATTGGAATGTATATTTCTATCACATAAACTGAATAAGAAATTCAAGACATATGTGGAAAAAATTTCTGATTTGATTTTTAAAGGAAAATTAAGACTTCACCAACTGACAGGAATCAACTGAGCACAAAATTATACCTTTAACTAATGAAGAAATGAACCAATTATGAGCAGAAAGTGACCCTTGGCAAAGAGCCTGAAGTAATTTTAGAGGGATAATAACAACAGATACCCTCAAAGCAAAATAATTGAATTGCTAAAGAAAACTAACTGGATTCTTCTTTCTGTTGTATAAGATAAAACAATTTCTGGAACCCATACATTTTATACTGATGCAAACAAATCAGGAAAGACAGGTTACAAACCAGAAAATATAGGTAAAGTGGTTCAAAGGTCTTATAATTCTGTTCAAATCGGAATTATATGCTATCATGATGGTATTAATGGATATTTCCAAACTTCTTAATATAGTCACTGACTCTCAGTATGCAGAAATGGTTTTACACATTGAAACTGCTGATTTTGTTAATGATGAGTCAGAATTATATATTCTGTTACAGGAATAAATCAGAAATAAAAATCATCCTTTCTATATAACACACATAATTTCATTAAAAAATATCATGTCAGTATTATACTCTTCACAGTAAAATCTCATTGTTTAACCTCTATATGTCTTTATTGTAAAATATGTTGAGGTCCCGGTTTAATTATAATTTAAACCTAGTTTTGAAGTAGGAGTGTAGCTCTCTCCTCTAAATCCAAGCAAACTTGTATCAATGCAAAAATCTCTGTATCATATCAGAAGAGCCACATGATATGGGACAGAAGAATAACTAAAAATAGAGTAATATTCTATTGTAACTAATCCAATGCTGAATTAATATTTATATTAAAAGATATGAATATATGTATACATATATACTAAACTTCTTGTCATGATATTGACGTTCATGTAGAGAACCAATTAATTCTAGAAAAAAAGGTTTTATTTACTTTCATATATCATTATCATTTCATGTAGTACTATCAGTTTTCTGCAATGAACCATTACAATATCTAATTGCAAACTTGAAGTACCCAAAAAAAAGATGGGTCCCCACAACTATGATTTCACATGGACTATGATAAAGCCCCTATGCTGACAAACACTAACCAAAGATCAGATTTGGACTGCAAACTATTCAAAAAATTTCAAGGTGGCTAACTGAGATGAATCAGCTTCACAGACTACTTTAGATGGGACATGAGACAAACCTGTACATTGCTGTTATGCAGAGACTGGTCAATAAATGATACAGCTATTGATTTCAAGACCTGAAAATTAACATAACTTTTCAGGATCTCCTAAAGGTGTGTCACCCTCAGACAGCAAGAAGTAAACTTAAGAACATGGTGCCCATATTACCAAGAGGTGGACTGAGTGGTTTTTCGTCTTTCAATCGGTTATGGATGATTGTCATTCTTTAGGGTAATTTGTTAAAAATTGTTATTGGTTGTCACTAGATAAAAGCTAAACAAGAGAGGTTAGATTTAGTGTTCTTGTTTTAAAAAAAAAGAAGAAAGAAAGAAAAAAGGAGATACAGATATGATAGAATATTAGGTTAGATTATTGAGTCTCCTTTTAAAAAGCACTTACTAGAACTAAATATTTTAAATTGGAATGGATTTTTTATATTGTATACAATTTGCATATATTGATATAAAATTGAGATTAGCTTGTATATATACACACATGCACATACAGACACACATATATGCTTGTGTAAAATGTTGTACTTATACCATTTATATAACAATGTAATACAAATTGCAAGTACATAAAAGTTATTATTACCAACTAATTAGGATATAAAGAAATACAAGTTAGTAGTTAGACATTACAATTAAACTTATAGTCATATTAGATATGTTTTCTAAATCACACAGATATATTTTAGATGAATAGATCTTATTCAAACACTTCAGAGTTCCATAGAATATGTAATTTAAGATATTTTAATAATATAGATTTTATTATTTTTATAACACTGTAACTTCTGCTTCTGACAGCACCAATCTACTTCAGAGAAGATTATGAACATCAAAGAAACTCCACATGGAGTCGACCTTCTGTGTAACAAAAGTTAGCCACTGGGCAAGAAAATACTCTTTCCTTAACTGCTGACGATATGAAGTTCAAAATGGACAAGTAGGAGACACACACACGAAAGAATTGCTGAACCTTGCCAAGACCAAGTGGGAAGGTCTTTGAGTATTCTGCTTCACAGAAAGGTCTGGCAGACATGCTAGGCCTGTAGGCTAAAGGTAGATGCCTCAACAATACATAAAAATTTTGAGTGACTGTTCAGGCAGCCAGCTATTTCATTTTTGTTCTTCATTTTTGTTTGGAAGTTGCTTACTTGCCCATGCTGTTTACTTAGATAGTATCATTTCATTCTTGGGTTTCTGAGAGAGTTGAAAATGAGATAGTTATAGTTTTCAAGTTACAGTTTTAGAAAGGAAACTCACTTAGAAGATAAGTGTATAAATTTGAGAGACATCAAAATATAGCTTTTAGTTAGAAATACAAGTTAGATACAAAGTAGATTATATACAATGGTTCAGACTCACCAAAATAGGATAAATAATCAAATATTTTCTTTGAATTTGTCAATTGTTAGTGGGCTGATCTTTACTCATGTAATTATTGTGTATAATATATTGTACATAATTATTGTACTTATTGTATATGGTTTTTTATGTAAGCTATAAACTTTTTTATTTTGACACAAAATGGGATAAGTTGTTATATACTTTATATTTAACAAAATCAGTCTGGAATATCAGAGTTCCACCCACAGCCAAGCCAGGAGGGTCAGAGAATGGTAACACATGTCTTTAATCCCAGCATAGGAAAGACCATGAAGAGACCTATGCTTTTAATCCCATAACTCCAGAGACAGATTTTTCTGTGTTTCTGTGAGTTGAGTTCAAGGAACAAATACAAAGTCCTAAGACAGACATTATGCAGAAAATGAGAGACTTTGAGCACTCAGCTGTAAACACCATGTAATGCCCTCCCCCAACCCCCAGGGCTCAGAGAATGCCACAGAAGAGAAGACAATAAAAGTGCAATATCAGAGAGGAAGAAGGACCAAGAAAACAAGACCCTCTGAATCAACATGTTTAAGCACATATAAAATCCCAGAGACTGAGACAGCATGCACAGGCCCTGCTAGGTCTGCACCAGGGCCTTGGTGTGTCAATGGTATTCCTGAATATGCAAACAAGTAGGTTTCTTCTTCTTTGACCTTTTCTTGGGATCTTTTTGGTCTGATTATTACTTTTGACTATTCAGATGTGTTCGTTTATGTTTTTTGTATTACATTATAATATTATATATTATGAGCTTATTATTCTCTTTTTTTTAAACTTTATTTATTTATTTATTTATTTGCATTGGTGTTTGCCAAGAACTGGAACTACAGACAGTTGTTAGCTGCCATGTGGGTGCTGGGAATCAAACCCGGGTCCGATGGAAGAGCAGACGGTGCTCTTAACCACTGAGCCATCTCTCCAGCCCCAGCTTATTATTTTCTAATGAGAGACAGAAAGAGAGTTGACACAGAATAGGAGAGTAAAGGGAAGGAAATAGGGAAAGCAGTGGGAGAGAAAATTATAACCAGGATATATTATTTGAGAAAATATTTTTGAGATAAGAAAAAAATAAAAAGATAATTTTTAAAGTAAATACAGTTTTTTAGTTAGACCAATATAAGTGTACGTCAATTAATGCCATGTTCTTTTTGATGAGCAAACTAGTGATATAAACTAAAGATTGCACATAAAATAATAATCTTTATTATAGTCTATTATCTATGATAAAGACAAATTGCTTAATATTCTAAAAATGTGTGTATGTGTGCTTGTGTTTACACGGGGTAATATAAGATCTATGCTTCAATGATTAGTCATGATATTTGTTTTTCATTTTATTTATTTTTGTAATTTTATGTATAGATATGCTATAAAATATAATTATATTAATCTCTCCCAACTTCCTCCATGTGCTCCTAATATACACCTCTCCCAAATTCATGTATTCCTTTTACAATTTTTGATAATCCACTAAACCCAGTTCCCAGTGCCCATAAATATGGTGGTGACTCGTTCATTGAAGCATAAAGAACTCACCAATGAAAACAATCTTAAAAAATTACTCCTGTAATTTTTATAGCTTTTTGGTTAATGGAAAGGCCTAGTTTACCTTTCTTGATTTGTATAGATATAAAGGTGAAAGAGCCTAGGTAAGTTAAAGATTGCCATAACTATCTCATGTTTAGAAGACTACTTGAGAGCAATACTTCTTGTCTTTTGTGCATATTCTTCCTGTCTCCTCCTGTCTTAGACATTCTCTGAAGTTTGGTGGTAGGGTGTAAATATAGGTATTAGAATTGAGTACCAGGCCTTATTCTTAACATTTCTAAGGCCTATGCCTTTCTAGGAGCTCTGATCAAAATTATAGTAACAGTCAACAGTTTCCTGTGGAGCAAGACTCATATCCAATAAAGGATATATATATATATATATATATATATATATAAATTTTTATATATAGATAGATAAATAGATAGATAGATAGATAGATAGATAGATAGATAGATAGATAGATATAGATAGATATAGCTATGAGTATGGTTGGGTATGTATATACAACCTGCTTTAACCATATAATGTTACCTGTTATGTGATTTTTAAGAAAGAATTTTAGGTATTAAAGAACCAATTGTTGTTTCTTCTTCTATGGATTTACTTTTATAATTAGAGGAATTGAGGGGCTTTTTGCATTTGACATTTATACTGTATATACTAGAATTAAAAGAAGCCATGTTCTCATGTGTTCATAGCTTCAAAATCAGAGTTCAAGAACAATTAAAACTAATGGTAAAGTTTCATTTTTACAGACCTGCTCAGTATTCATAAGACCTTCTTTTATAAATGAGTCTAATTCTCTTCTGTCTTTACACTGTATATTTATCTGTTGCTATTATATCTCATAGAGTGTAACTACCCAGGATGAAGTTTTTCTGTACTCAAAAAGCAGCATTTAATAGGACTGGAAATGGGAAGAATACCTGAGGTGAATGATTCTAATTTCTTTCAATTTAGTTGTTAGGCTTTAAAGAAAATTATAAATATTTCCGATAAAGATATTTTCTTGAAATATTCAAGTGAAAGACTATAGGTCAGTCTAGTTTACAAATCTGGGAATTTTAATGAAAGAATTGTAAGGGCCTTTAAAGTATACAGTTTTACTTGAGAGTATTTACAGTTTTGTCAAATAAAATGAAATTTGGGATAATAACCAATTTAATGATATGTATTTCAATTCATAGTTATGAATTAAAAGTAAAATTGCTAAGTTAACTTAAAGTAATCATAAAATGTGTTTGCAAATTTAAATTTATTTATTTATAACAGTAAATCTAGCAGTTTTATTCTAGTTACTTTTTGCAAGTGATCATCATTGTGATTAAAGAAAAAAGAAAAAAATTAAAGTAGAAATTTTACTACATTAATATTCATTTCACTTTCCAGTGTATAAATGTACATTTTTACTTCTATCATCAGCATTTGTTGTATTTTTAGTAATAGACATTCTAGTTAAGGTAAGCAGTAATCAAAATAAGGTCTGGAATGAATTTTTGTGATTTTTTTTAAAAAGATGTTTAACAGTGTTTTCTGTATATTATGACCATTTGTTTTTCTACATCTGCAAACTTGCTTTTCATTTGGCTAATAAGAATTGAGTTATTTATTCTTTTTGTTTAATGGGTCTTACTTTGGACTACCATGTCCAAAATAATGACATGGAGACTTTTTACTAATTAAGAAACTTTAGATTTAGCTCAGGCTTGTTCCCAACTAGCTCTTAAAACTTAAATTAACCCATTTATATTAATCTACATTCTGCCACATGATCCCTCACTTCTCACTACCGTACGTTCAACTACCACTGTTTGTCTGATAAATCTCCTATGTCTTAGAGTTTCTATCTCTTTCCCAGAGTTCCTTTCTCAGTCTGAAAGTCTAACCTATCCTCTTTCTGCCTATTGGGCATTCTGAGCATTATTAATTAATCAAAAAGTGAAGTAAAACAGATACATCTTCACAGGGAACTCTCGCGAGAGAATGACGACTTTTTGACTTAGTCTCTTTTCTCAAAAGTCTATTTTT
Source organism: Sigmodon hispidus (assembly GCA_004025045.1). Lineage (NCBI taxonomy): Eukaryota > Metazoa > Chordata > Mammalia > Rodentia > Cricetidae > Sigmodon > Sigmodon hispidus. The sequence continues at coordinate 36,018 of PVIH01004870.1, forward strand.
AAAATCTGTTTTAGTTAACCACGCCCCACTCATCTCCAATCCTATGACACGATCATTTACATATATAGTTTCTGATTTCCCGCTACAAACATCTTCTGCTATTAGTTGGATAAAAGATTTTTTATTTAATATCAATAAACTATATAAAATATGAACAATTATCAGGTAGGAATTGTTTTCACAGTGTGCAGTTCATTTGTGCTTTGGAGAAAAGGTAAAACTATTGCTATTTAATCTTCACCCCCCTCAGAGACTTAAGAAAAACGTATTTTCTGTGGAATTTTAGAGCAAGCAAATTCTAAAATGACAGAAATAACAGAGACATCTAGCTGCCTGGATAGTCACCCAACTTTCTTCTGCAATGTTGTAGCATACATCTTTAGCCTGCAGGCCCAGAATATCTGATTGACTTCCTTGTGAAGCAGGAATTTTGAAGGCTTGGTATTTCTTGTTTGGCAATTTTCAAAAGTTGATTCTTTTATGCCTTTCTTGTCCAATTTGGACAGCATACTGTCAGCATCCAAGGCAAGAGGATAGCTTCACACATTGAAAGTAAACTCCATATGGAGGTTCTTCAATGCTCACCATCTTCTCTGAAGTATATTGGTACTAAAGGAACAGATGTATCTATCATGAAAAGCCTTATGTTATTTAAATATCTTAAATACCATATTCTGTAGATCTCTGAAGTATCTGCATATTACCTCTAAAATATATCTCAAATAGGTTTAATTTGAAAATATATTTAATAATATTTAATCAATAATTAATAAATATTAATCAATTAATAATAATACTTAATCAATCAACAAGATTGATTCTTATAGATGACTGACTAATTACTAACTTGAATTTCTTAACTATACTAAACAGTTTGTAATAATAGCTTTTAACTACTAGAACTTTACATTATCCTTTAGCTGAGATGCATAGGTACAACACATTAAACAAGAGTAGAGTCAGATATATAGTATATTATGATAAAAATAACATTAAATTTTTTATCAACTTACAAAAATTCATACCCATGTAAACTATTTGAGACTAGTAATTGCATTACAGTTTAAAGCAGATTCAATAATCCACCCTTTAATCCTATATACCTCTCTTTTTATTTTCATCTTTTATCCTTCTTTTCTCCATCATTAGGGAGAAGAGGAAAAAATCTAGAAGAAAGAATAAAAAAATTATTTTATGTAATATCCTTTGTTTACTTTCCTTGCTGACCATGACCAATAACAACTTGCAACTAACTCTCCCCTCCAAATGATGACAAACATGCATAACCTACCAAACGACTAAAAAACATTCATTACATCTTTTGATAAAGTGGTTGTAAAGTGGGTGTCATATTTTACATTTTTTTCTGTTTTTGGGAGGGGCAATGGCTTCTTTAGGGCACCCTGAGAAAATTGGAATGATGGTCAAGTCCTGGGAGAGCTAGATGTATCATTTGTTATCCAGTCTCTCTGTTTGGGAAAGTGCAGGACTCATCTGAATTCCTACCTAGAGTAGGTAAATGGACCATTTCAGTTAGTTGCTTTTATGTTGTCCAGAATTTAGATTACTGAGGAAACTGCAAGAGAGTCATGATGAGAGACTGATTCATAATGCCTTGGGCTACATGTGTTGTCTTCATTGGTATCTTATTCTTTGATCTGAAAACACACAAATTTTTATAGGTAATATCTACATCTGTATGCACACAAGTATGGAATGTGCACTCTTCACAAGTTAGCTAAAGAAAGTTTTCTATTTTGTTTCTGAGCAAAAGGTATCAATCAACTTTATAAATTCATTTGGACTACATAACCAGTCTGTAATATAAATCTACATTCATGCCATATAAAAGAATTACATGTAATTATGAGTTATAAAAACTCTGTAGCAAATATGTTTTACCATGTCTCTATCTGTCTTATAGTTGTTCGCTTCACATGCAGAGAGAAATCACCATATATATATATAGCTATCATATCATATAGGATTTATATTTTCTGTAGAAAATATTTTCAGAAGATTAGCCCCCACATTTTTAAATTTGAGCCTGAACACTGCGAAGTCTCTGAACCATGATCCAATTCAGATATAAAATTTGGAAAACTATGTTTGGCTCTGTTTCTGCACTCTAGATTGTTCTTCAAGCTTTCTTGGGCTTTATGCAGGTATTTGGGGCACCATGTTGGGTTCAACCTGTTACACGAGATTCCTGGCCCCATTTGGGCCAGAGGTCTGACCTTCCTGTGGCTGCTCCCCCTCAAAAAATTCACTCAGATGCTTATATTAATTTCATCCTGTTTGACCTATTTCTCAGGCACATTACTAGCAAGTTCTTTCATCTTAATTTATCCCATTTTTATTAATCTTTTCTGCCACTTGTCCATGGCCTATGGCTCACCTATATTCCTACATGCTTCTTCCTTGGTAGATAGATCAAGACTGACTCTGCTCTCCTTCTACCTGAACCTCAATTTTCCCACCTACCTATGGTGCCCTGGCATGGTCAAAAAAGTTTCCTTATTTAAAGAATGATTTTTAAAGTATAATGACAGGCATTCCCACCTCAAGTCAGCTTTTTATTAAAACAATCAGAAGGTGTCATAGATAAGTCACATAGAAGAGAGACACATTTTCATAAAGATTACAAAAAGGTTATCCCAACACTTTGGTTTAGTGAATTTTCATAAATGTATCTGGATTTAAATTCATAGTTTGTTAATAATTAAATAAATTTTTTATCATATGCTATTCTGTCACTTTATTTTGTAAATAGTACTCCCCTGTGTAAAAACTCTTTAAATTCATTCCATATTGATTTTTATATTATTTTTGAGTAATTAGGGCCCTTTTCAGAAAGTTTTTACTTATACTTAGAATGTCTTAAATTGTTTTCACCTACTTCAGAATATAACTCTAAAGAATGTGACTCTAAAGACCACTATTTTATATACTATCAATTAGGTACTCTGTTTTGCAATTTTATATCATAGGTTTTCCATTTGTTTGGACTGGTCTCTGTTACTGACACATAGACAAAAATCACAGATCAGCAACTAATAAAGGACCAATATGTTGTGGTTATTTTATAACAGTGAAATGTAACCTATCCATTTATTCAAAGATTTCATTCTCGCTGATTAATTGTGAACATGGCTACTGGTTGTATGAGATGAAGGAGAGAAGTAAGAAATGTAAGGAATGATATGGCTTGCTATCCTGTGTATTCCCCGTAATATTTTACTTATGATACTCCCTAGATATTTATGATTCATTGGCCAATGAAGTGGTCACCTGCAAAAAACTATCTTCAAAGAAATTAATTTCATTTTGTGCTATAGCTTAGTTGATAGAGATCAGAGATATAGAAGTTGATTAAGGTGATTTTTTTTAAAGCAGTGCAGGAAAGAACTCAGCTATAGGAATTTTTGGTATTCATCCATGTGTTCATATGTTTATAATAATATATCATACAAATAATATAGCAATGATCATTACTAATGAAACATCTTTATCTGAATATAATATCAACATAAGCTATATTTTAAAGGCCTTATCATATTTTGCAAAATTATTTAAAACAATATCTGTAATAAAAATCTAAATTTTATAGGACAATTTAGCCTGGAAAATATGCATTTGGAAAAAAATGTTATCTACCAGTGAAGGAATGAAATTATGACAGTTGTATGTTCTTAACACTTGGGAGACCTTTCCAGAATTTTGTTTTCATTGTTTACATACCTGAATACATAAATAATGGGTATCACTGACCTCTAAGACAGTAATACAAATGCCTGATTTTGGCCAGTTTGTTTCCCTGATGTATCTTGCAAATTTTTCAGATTAAGAAGAAAAAAATATATGTTGCTGCTTAGAAAACATATTGCTTAATGTGACGTGCATCCAGATAAACTAAATAGAAATAGTTACATGGAAATGGTGAGTCACTACAAAGTTTGATGCATTTCTTTTCTTAGTTCTTCAGACATGTATATATTAAGCTGATTTTATGTCTTAAGGCATGAATTTTTGCCATATTGAAGTATATTCATTGTCCTTTTCAGATCATTGTGATGTTTAATCTCTAATATCAATCTGCTTTTAATAATAACAGGCATTCTTTTGTTTCCAATCACTACCTATGAAATGCAATGTGCACATTCTATTAACAGACAAAACATTGCTGTGTTGTCTTATAAATTCTGTTTTTATAGAACAACATTGGCAGATAAACACCATGCTGCTTTGAACAACATTTATCATTATGCCAGAGGCCCATCTGGAAAGGAAAATAATCAACACAAATGATTATGACCATGAAAATAATCTGCTTTCTAGGCAATTAATTAACATGAAAATAGCAATATGATAGTAAAACTTCCTCTTAAAGCTCTACTTCCTAGTACTAAAAATGATCTATCAGAAGCTATCATGCCTTTCTTTTTAGTAGTCATTCAAATACTCAGTATTACAAATCATTTTTACACTTATATCTGTTCTACATTCATGTATATATACATACATATATACATATATATAGTCCCCTTAAGATATATCTTAGATATACTTTAATAATGTCTTTCCTGTACTTCCTCTTCAAGATTTCAAATTTTAAATAGTAATGATTTAATTTGAATGGGATTTGAGTATCTCCCCCCACCCCAGATCAAATTCATTGACATTTGGTTAGGGTTAGGGTTAGGTTCAAGTTGTGAGGTACAAAAAAAGCAGAAATGTCATCTGTTCCATGCTAGAGGAAAGGCCTCTGGGGGCTGATTGGGATAAGATAAAGTTATGATGTAAAGCAACAGAACCTGAGTTATTTGAGGCTTTATAAAACAAGGAGAAAACATAAATGCACTGTCTTTGTCTTTTGCTGCACACCATCTTACTACTTCAGAAAAAAACAAAAACAAAAACTATTGCCATTCACCTTGAGATTAAAAAAAAAAAATGAACCTATCTTTTCTGAGAGTATATCTCATTATATTCCAGAAGTAGAAACAGACTTACACAAAGCATAAAGTTTATTTTAAAAGCAAAGAATATGTAGACACTCTGCTAGAAATATGAAGTATTAGGAACAGGAACAGGTATAAAAGTGGATGAGAAAAGGTGTTACAAAAGTTACAGGGGAAGTAATATTTAGAATATTTAAAGTTTTTTTCTCCCTCTGTATATTTTTTTGGGGGGGAGTATGGGTGACCTGTGAATGTATATTTGTATATTTATAGGCATACTTGTGACTTTAGTTATTTTTCTTGATCATTCTCTGTTAAAGTGTATTCTATAAAGGCATTCCATGGGAGAACGGACAGGAAGGCAAAGAGTCCATAGCACAGACTCCAAGAAAGTGTCAAGTGAGAAGTAAACACAGACTCATTTATTTATTTTTTTTCTTTTTCTATTTTTTTTATCCTTGGTCCCTTACCCATGCCACCACATGGGGTCATTAATCCTTCTCCACATCTCCTCATCTGCACTATGGGCTGGGGATCCAAATGTCTCAAGGTCCCAATATTGCTTAGCTCAGCCTCCACTCCTGGCAAATCCAGTTTTCTCCACCCAATATCAAGACTGAGTCAGGTGTTCTTCTAGTGGGAGTGGGATCCAAGGAGTCAGCCCAAGGTGTTTCTGATCCCACGCTGTTCAGTAGTTGTGTTTTGCAGCTTGGGCATGCTTTGCTTTTTTGTTTGTTTGTTTGTTTGCTTGTTTGTTTAGAGTCCACTAAAGAGTGAGTACATCCCCTGCTTATCTTTCTGGGATTGTGATACCTTGCTCAGAAGGATATTCTCCACATCCATCGTTTGCCTGCAAATTTTAGGAAATCATTTTTTTCTTACTGCTGACTAGAACTCCATTGTGTAGATGTACCACAGCTTGTTAGTGCAGTCTTCACTTGGCAGGCATCTAGGTTGATTTCAGGTCCTTGCTATAACAAATAATGCTGCTATGAACATAGTTAAGCAAATGCCATTGGAGTGTGACTGTGCATCTTTAGGGTATACACCCAGAAGTAGTATTGCTGGGCCCTTGGGAGATAGACACACAATATTCTGAGAAACAGCCATACTGCATTCCAGAGTGACTGAACAAGCTTACACTCCCACCAACAATGGAGGAGTGTTCCTCTTACTCCAAATCCTCTCCAGCATAGGTTGTCATCTGTGTCTTTTATCTTACCCAATCTGACAAGTGTCAGGTGGTATCTCAAAGTTGTTTTGATTTACATCTCACTTATGGCTAAAGATAATGAGCATTTTCAGGTGCCTTTCAGCCATATGTAATTCTGCTGAGAATTCCCTTTTTAGATCTGAACCACATTTTTTGATTGGGTTATTCACGGTTTTGGGCTCTAGATTTTTGAGCTCTTTATATATCTTAGAGATCAGTCCTCTATAACTTGTAAGGTTGGTGAAAATCTTTTCCCATTCTGTAGGCTGTTATTTTGTCCTATAGATAGTGTCCTTGGCTTTACAGAAACTTCTTAGCTTCAGGAGATCCCACTTATTGATTGTTGGACTCAGTGTCTGTGCCACTGGTGTTACATTTAGGAAGTGGTCGCCTGTGCCAATTCGTTGAAGTGCATTTCCCACTTTCTTTTCTATCAAGTTCAAAGTGGCTGGGTTTATGCTGAGATCTTTGGATTTGAATTTTATGCAGGGTGACAAGCTCAGATCTATTTGCATTTTTCTACACACTTCCATCCAGCTATGCCAACACCATTTGTTAAATATACTATCTTTTTCCATTGAATGTTTTGGGCCTCTTTGTCAAAGATCAGGTGTTCATAGGTTTCAGGTAAATGTCTAGATCCTCAATTCTATTCCATTGATCCACAAGTCTGATTTATGCCAGTACCAGGCTGTTTTTATTACTGTAGCTCTATAGTATAACTTGAAGTCAGGGATGGTGATGCCTCCTGAGGTTCTTTTGTTGAGTAAAATTGTTTTGCAATCCTGGCTTTCTTGTTATTCCTAATGAAATTGAGTATTGTTCTTTCAAGGTTCAAAAAATATTGTGTTGGGATTTTAATGGGCAGTGCATTGAATCTGTAGATTGCCTTTGGTAGAATTGCCATTTTTATTTGTTGATCCTACCAATTCAGGAACATGGGAGAGCTTTCAATTTTCTGATATCCTCTTCAATTTTTTTCTTCAGTGACTTAAAATTTTTGTCAGCCCATTGGTGACAAAATTTTTGTCAGCCCATTCGGCTTCCAGGACCAGGTGCTGTCTGCAGAGTGAGTCCCAGCACACTCTGTAGCAGGTGCAAATAAAGTCTGCCTGTCATGTTTCCCCCAGCTGCTGCTGAGGGAATTTGCACTGCTACCCACCTCCAACTGAGTGTACAGATAAGGACTGGGGTCCCTGAAGGATAGACTCAGACCCCGCCCAGAGAGGTGACAGGAGGCACACAAGCCCAATTACCACAACTGACCAGGAGCCAACTAATCATGAACCACTGAAGCCATGGGCAAATGTCAGTGCACAAACTTACATAATAATACAAAGAACAACAAGGTAACTCCAGAAGAAAGTGGCAATCTTACAAATACAAGACCTGAACTGAGCAATGAAGAGAAAACAGAAGGAAGCAACACCAAAAATTCTTTTTTGATGGTCATTGAAGCTCTCAAAGAAGAAATGAAAAATAGCCTAAGGTTTAGAAGAAAATACAAACAAGAAATTAGAAGAAATGAACAAATCTATGAAAGAAACGTGCCAGGAACTAAAAGCTGAAATAGAAGAATTAAAAAAGTTGCAAAACGAGGCAAAGATGGAAATAGAAAATCTGAAGAAAAAAGCTGGAACCACAGAAACAAGCATAACAAACACAGTTCAAGAGATGGAAGATAGAATCTCTGAAGCAGAAGATGCAGTAGCTCAAATAAATATATCTGGCAAAGAAAATAGTAAAACAAAAAAAGCCATAACTCAAAATGCTCAGGAAATCTGGGACACCATGAAAAGACCTAATTTGAGAATAATAGGAATAGAAGAAGTAGAAGAATACCAGCGCAAAGACACAGGTAATATTTTCAAAAAAATCATAGAAGAAAACTTTCCTAACCTAAAGAAGGAAATGCCTATAAAGATACAAGAAGCTTACAGAACACCAAATAGATATGACCCCCAAAAAAGTCAGTGTGCCACGTTATAATCAAGCCGCAAAACATACAGAACAAAGAAAAAATTTTAAGAGCTGTCGCGCGCCACCTCGCCAGCAAGGAACACGCAACAGCGGATCCTTCTCTTTGCAGTTTATTCAGGCCTTTAATTATCTTATTGTCTCTCACTCACTCACACACTCACTCTCACTCTCAGACATATGACGAAGGACCCCGGGGGGGGGGGGGAGAGTCTGCTCATGGCTAAATACCCTCTGGGCTTCCAATCCTGGTAAGCCACCTAGACATTGCCCATAGGTCCCCAGGCACCGGAAGCAAGCCACCATCCTCGCCTACAGCCAATAAGGAGTTGCTTACTTCCGAGAGCACTCACCTTCAGAAAAGGTGGAAGGCAGAAACCAGCACCACCTTTAGGGTGTGGTACAACGCAGCTCCCTACAAAGAGCTGCAAAAGAAAAGGGCCAACTCACATATAAATGCAGACCCAACAGAATAACTCCTAACTATTCAATGGAAACAATGAAAGCTAGAAGGGCTTGGTCAGAAGTTATACAGAAGCTAAAAGAGCATGGCTGCCAAACTAGAATACTGTACCCTGCAAAATTATCAATCACCGTAGATGGAGTAAACAAGATATTTCATGACTAAGTCAGACTGAAAGAATATCTATCTACCAATCCAGCACTACAGAGAGTATTAGAGGGAAAACTCCAAACTAAGGACCTCAGATACACCCACGAAATCACAAACAATCAATAATTCCACAGAAAAATACCCCAGAGAAAGGAAATACAAACAAGTTACCACCAAAAATGGCAGGAAATATGAATCAATGGTCACTAATTTCCCTTAATATCAATGGACTCAACTCTCCTATAAAATTCACACACTAACAAGATGGATATAACAACAGAAGCCATCCATCTGTTTCCTACAAGAAACACACCTCTACTGCAAGGACAGACACACGCTTAGAATAAAGGGTTGGGAAAAGATTTGTCATTCAAATGGTCCTAAGAAACAAGCAGGGGTTGCAATCCTAATATCTAACAAAGTAGACTTTATGCTAAAAGCAATTAAATGGGACCAAGATGGTCACTACTTATTCATCACAGGAAAAATTGGTCAAGAGGAGATTTCAATTTTGAATATTTATGCCCCTACTATAAGGGCACCTACTTATGTAAAAGAAACACTGCTAAAGCTCGAATCCCACATCAGTTCTTACACCCTAATTGTGGGAGACTTCAATACCCCACTTTCAACCCTGGATAGATCATCCAGAAAGAGTCTAAACAGAGAAATAAGGAGTCTAAAAGAGGTTATGATGCAAATGGATTTAATAGATATCTACAGAACCTTCCACCCAAACTAAAAGGAATATACATATTTCTAAGCTCCTCATGGAACTTTCTCCAAAATTGACCACATAATTGGTCATAAAGCAAATATCAACACATACAAAAAAAAATGGAAATACTCCCTTGTAACATGTTGGACCACCAGGGCCTAAAGTTAGAGTTCAACAATGTCAAAACCCAAAGAAAGTCTACCAACTCATGGAAACTAAACATCACTCAGCTGAACCATCTCTGGGTCAAGGAAGAAATTAAGAAAGAAATCATAGTCTCCCTAGAATTTAATGAAAATGAATCCACAATGTATCCAAACTTGTGGGACACAATGAAAGCAGTCTTAAGAGGAAAATTCATAGTGCTAGATGCCTATATGAAAAACCTAGAGAAATCCCACACTAGAGACCTAACAGCTCAGCTGAAAGCCTTAGAACAATTAGAAGCAAACTCACCTAGAAGGAGTAGACGGCAGGAAAGAAGTAACTGAACTATTTGACAAAAATTTTAAATCACTGAAGAAAGAAATTGAAGAGAATATCAGAAAATGGAAAGCTCACCCATGTTCCTGGATAGGTAGGATCAATATAGTAAAAATGGCAAATATACCAAAGGCATTCTACAGATTCAATGTACTGCCCATCAAAATCCCAACACAATATTTTTTGGACCTTGAAAGAACAATACTAAATTTCATTTGGCATAACACAAAAGCCAAGATTGCCAAAACAATTTTGCTCAACAAAAGAACCTCAGGAGGCATCACCATCCATGGCTTCAAGTTATACTATAGAGCTACAGTAATAAAACCAGCCTGGTTGTGGCATAAAAGCAGATTTGTGGATCAATAGAATAGAATTTTGGATCCAGACATTACCCTAAAAACCTGTGAGTACCTGATCTTTGACAAAAAGGCTCAAAATATTCAATGGAAAATGATAGTATATTCAATAAATGTTGTTGGCATAGCTGGATGGAAGTGTATAGAAAAATGCAAATAGATACAAGCTTGTCACCCTGCACAAAACTCAGATGCAAGTGGATCAAAGACCTCAACATTAACCCAGCCACTTTGAACTTGATAGAAAAAAAAGTGGGAAATACACTTCTGCAAATTGGCACAGGCGACCACTTCCTAAATGTAACACCAGTGGCACAGGCACTAAGACCAACAATCAGTAAGTGGGATCTCCTGAAGCTAGGAATTTTCTGCAAAGCCAAGGACACTGTCAATAGGACAAAACGACAGCCTACAGAATGGGAAAATATTTTCACCAACCCTACAAGTGGTAGAAGACTGATCTCTAAGATATATAAAGAGCTCAAGAATCTAGAGCTCAAAATCTTGAATAACCCAATCAAAAAAATGGGGTTCAGACCTAAAAAGGGAATTCTAGGCAGAAGAATTACAAATGGCTGAAAGGCACCTGAAAATGTGTTTATAATTCTTAGCCATCAGAGTAATGCAAATCAAAACAACTTTGAGATACCCCCTACACTTGTTAGATTGGCTAAAATAAAAGACACAAGTGACAGCCTTTGGAGAGGGTCCAGAGCAAGGGGAACACACCTGCTTTGTTGGTGGCAGTGTAAGCTTGTTCAGCTACTTTGGAATGCTGTAAGGCGGTTTCTCAGAAAACTGAGAATCAATGTCCCCAAGGACCCAGCAATACCACTTCTGGGTGTATACTCTAAAGATGCATAGTCATACTCCAAAACATTAGCTCAACTATGTTCATAGCAGTGTTATTTGTAATAGTAATAACCTGGAAACAACCTAGATGCCCCTTAACTGAAGAATGGATTAACAAACTGTGGTGCATTTACGCAATGGAGTACTACTCAGCAGTAAGAAAAAAATGATATCCTAAAATTTGCGGGCAAATGGATGGATTTGGAGAATATCCTCCTGAGCAAGGTATTCCAAAACCAGAAAGATAAGCAGGGGATGTACTCACTCAGTGGACTCTAAACAAACCAACCAACAAACAAGAAAATAGCAAAGCATGTCCAAGCTGCAAGCCACAACCACTGAACAGCTTGGGATCAGTAACAACTTGGACTGACTCCTTGGATCCCACTCCTTCTAGATGAATGCCTGACTCAGTCTAGAGGTTGTGCAGAGAAAACTGGATCTGCCAGGGGTAGAGGCTCAACTAAGCAATATTGGGACAACTTGACCTTGGGACTGCCTGCTGCCTGCCAAGAGAGGGGATTAGGAGTTGTGGAAAAGAGAGAATGACCTGACGTAGTGGGAGGTGGAAGGGACCTTTAATAAGGGTATACAAGGCTAGAAAGTGTGACTTCTTTGTTCATAATAATAAAGTAAAAATAAATTAAAAAAGAAAGTTTCCAGAGCCTTTTATTTCTTTTTTTCATTTGTATAATTGATTTTAAATATATAGAGATATTTTGTTTGTCCTTATGTTGTTACAACATCTTCCAGAATATATTCTTGAAGGTCAGTAATTTTTCTGTGATATAGAGTACTGTTACACTGTACTCCCATATCTTGAAAAATAATTTACAATATAAAGAGAAAAAATTGCTTCTAATAATATGACTTTTCCAGTACTAAAGATTATCTCAAATCTATAGAGAACATTAAATTGTGAGTGACCAAAAGGAAGCCACCAAGCATTAAACTTTAAATTTGTATATGCCAATAGAGAGTATGACTTTCATGTTTTTTGGCTGTGCTATTATCGCATGATAATATTAAGTGAGATAATATCACATTTTAAGTGAGATTTCTGAGATCACATACGTTTTTGGATTATATAAAATAATCATATGTATAACAAACTGCACAAAACTCAAATCCAAGTGGATCAAAGACCTTAACATAAACCCAGCCACAATGAACTTAATAGAAAAGAAGTGGGAAATACCCTCCTATGAATTGGCACAGGTAACCACTTCCTAAAGATAGCACCAGTAGAACAGAAACTAAGAACAACAATCAATAAGTGGGACCTCCTGAAACTGAGTAGCTTCTGTAAGGCCAAGGACACAGTCAATAAGACAAAACAACACCCTACAGAATGGGAAAAGATTTTCAGCAACCCTATAAGTGACAGAGAACTTATTTCTAAATTATATAGAGAACTCAAGAAACTAAAGCACAAAACCTGAATAATGCAATCAAAAAATGGGGTTCAGAACTAAAAAGGGCATTCTCTGTAGAATTACAAATGGATGAAAGGCACATGAATAAGTGCTCAAAATCTTTAGCCATCAGAGGAATGCAAATCAAAACAACTTGAGATACCATCTTACACCAGTCAGATTGGTTAAGATAAAAGACACAAATGGCAGCCTATGCTGGAGTGTTTGCTGAGCAAATGTAACACTCCTTCATTGTGGGTGGGAATGTAAACTTGTTCAGCCACTCTAGAATGAAGTGTGGAGGTATCTCAGAAAACTGGGAATCAATCTTGCCAAGGATAAAGCAATACCACTAATGGAAATATACACTAAAGATGCACATTTGCAATAGACTATGTTCATAGCAACATTATTTGTAATAGGAAGAACCTGGAAACAACCTAGATTCCTCTCAACTGAGGAATGGATTAACAACCTGTGGTACATCTACACAATGGAGTACTGTAGCAGGAAACCTGAAGCTACCCAGGTAAACTTTGATGATATCAAGAAAGCAGGGCAGAGCAAGGAGTGGTCAGCTGCAAAGAGGCCCGGAGGAAGAGAGAGTGGGACCCCTTTCTGGACTGGTGGCATGGTTAGAAAGGACCGCTCAGTTTGGACCTTTCCTGCATGCCGTTTTTCCACCTTTTTCCCCCACTGAACCCCCTTTGTACTGTAAGTGGCTTTGGAATAATAAACATTACCTTAATATAGACCTCGCAGCTGGTTAAATTCCATAGCATCTGGGGGCCCAACTTGGGGCTGTTTTCACTAAACCCAGCCCGGTATCCCAGTTCAGGGTGGGGGCTATTTTGGATTCAGGACTTGATCCCAGCCATGTGGATCTCCTAGCAGCCCCAGTGAAAGCAGTGGGTGAGCAGGAATCTGGGAGACCAGGCCTTGCTGTTTGTACACTGGTGATCACCGTTTGTGGTGCCGCATGCCAGTAGGAGTAATTGCTACCCCCAATTTGTTCCTGACACTGCTGCTGAATGCAACTGTGACACCTGCTGGCTGTAAGTCCTCATTACATTTGAGTAAGGTAATTGTTCTTTTTTCTTTCACAATGTCTGATGAAATAACTGTTCAGAATTTTATCCACTTTTTCACAACGATGATAGAGGATTATTTTCAGGATTATGCATTTGGAGGCTATCTCAAACCAGGAGTTCTTTTGCTTTTTTGTATGATAATATACTTTATAACTACCTATTTTAAAGGATCCCAGTATAGAGATGAACGCATTCCCCATAGGGTGTGTGAGATACCTGAGGATACTAAGGCAGCTTTACTCGATAAGATGTGTGACATGGATGAACATTTTAAGACAATTAAGAAGCTCCCTTCCTCCATAGAGGAGAGGTCTACATTGGTTAGAGAGGAATGCAGAATTTATATTGATGAAAAACTTAAGAAACTGGATCACAAAGTAGTAGAACATGTAGATGTGGAGACTGAGAGAATTTTCCACTCTATAAAATTGTTGGAAAGGTCATTTATACAGGACCTTAAAACACTGGAAAAGACCATTACCACCAGATTACAAGATTATGAGGTTTGTATGGAGATAATAGAAAAAGATTCTGAGGCAACATCTGCTCAAGACAACCCAGAGCTCCCTCTTAAAAGATGCTACAGTAGGGAAAGTGTCCTACCTAGAGTGGTTACAATGAGAGGACTACCCCCTACTCCTTCAACACTATTCCCAGTTGTGGCAGAGAACAAAAAATCACAATCACGTGGAAGGGCTTCAGACAATGTGGGATATAATTATGAACCTATCCACATGCAGGATCTAAAAACAATAAAGGAAGCCATAGTGACATATGGTGTACAATCATCTTTTGTGAAGCAATTCATAAATTCATGGTCAACACAGAATCAGGTAATTCCTGATGACTGGAAGAATTTGGCAACTGCAGTGTTGGACAATAGTCAAAGCTTGCAGTGGAGGAATTGGTTTAGGGAAGAGGCTAGAGCCTTGGAATCTCGGGATCAAACTGGGAATGTTACCATCTCCAAGAAATAAATCCTTGGGGAATGCCAGTTTGCTGATGTATCAATTCAGATGACCATACCCTGTTGCTGTGCCGTACTGCTGCCTTAAATGTTTGGAAAAAGGTTTTAGTCCCAGGAGAGAGAATTGAGTCATATACTCTGGTTAAACAAGGTCCAAAGGAGCCTTATACAGACTTTTTGCAGAGGTTGACTCAGGCTGTAAATAGAGCAATGTCAGATTCAAGAGTTCAGAAACAACTGATACTCTCTTTGGCCTTTGATCATGTTAATATGACATGTATGAAATTGCTCATGCCATTAAAGATCAGAGGTGCATCATTAGGAGAATGGATTCAACTTGCAATTAATGCTGAATCTCTAAATACTGATGAAGTGAGTTTGGTATAACAAGCCATTGCTAATGTTAGGATGAGAAATCAAAGCATCATTTGTTTCAATTGTGGTAAGCCAGGCCATATAAAGAGGAATTGTAGGCAAGGCATATATGGGAATTCTCCCAATCCCAGGAGTGACTCAAAGAGAAGGCCACTACCTTCTGGGCTATGTAGGAGGTGTAACAAAGGCAGACATTGAAGAAATGAGTGTAGATCCATAAGAGACAAAGATGGCAAACTTTTAACATTGGGAAACGTAACTTGGGGCTTCCCCTGGGAAGTCCCCAAGAGTCAGACCTCCACACCCAAAAAGGTCCAGTCATATCCAGTCGCAGAGGAAGAGCAGCCTTCTCAGGACAAGTAACAAATCCTAAGCCTGGAACAGTAGACCATGTAGCCATAGACAATAATAGATTGACCTTACAGGAGAAGTTGATGGTATCCAGTAAACCAGTATATTTTGGCAGACCTCCATAAATGAACAAAGACCAAAGTTGACAATAAGAATAGACAATTTTTTATGGAAGGTTTAGTTGACATAGGAGCCAATGTTTTGATCATAACTCCACAATCATGGCACTCCAGATGGCTTCTCAAGGAGGTAGATATTCAATTTTTAGGTATTGGGACACTGTCTCAGGTAAAACAGAGTGTGATATGGCTTGAATTCATGGGACCAGAAGGACAGAGAGGAAGATTGAAGCCATACATTACCAGCATAGCAGTGAACTTATGGGGTCGTGATCTTCTACAATAATGGAACACTCAAATTAAGATCCCTCCAGGCTTAACTATCAACCACAGACCCTGAAAACAATACCTCAAGAAGCTATGCAAAACAGCTGCTGGTTATTCAGGTTGCACAACAATGCAGTCTAAAAACTACAGGCACCCCAAAGACACTCACAGCCCTGCCTTTGAAATGGTTGACAGACAAACCTATTTGGGTCAAACAATGGCCTTTGACAGAGGAGAAATTGCTAGCCCTACAACAATTGGTACAAGAGCAGTTACAAGCTCAGCATATTGAAGAATCAACCAGCCCATGGAATTCCCCCATATTTGTGGTCAAGAAGAAATCTGGGAAATGGAGAATGGTGACAGATTTAAGAGCAATTAATAAGGTGATTCAGCCCATGGGCACCTTACAGTCTGGTATACCTTTACCTTCTTTGCTACCTAAAGGATGGCCTATTGTACTTATTGATCTGATGGACTGGTTTTTTTTTTAACCATACCTCTACAAGAACAAGATAAAGATGAGTTTGCTTTCACTGTACCTGCTCTCAATAATGCACACTCAGTAAAATGGTACCAATGGAGGATCCTTCCACAAGTAATGTTGAATAGTCCCACGCTATGCAATTATTTTGTCCAACAGCCATTAGAAGTGATATGAAAACAATTCCCACAATCTATCATTTACCATTATATGAATGATATATTGTTAGTGGACTCAGACATAAACACCTTAGAAAGACTGTTTGAAGAAATGAAGAAGGTGTTGCCTGATTGGGGACTTCACATTGCCCCTAAAAATATACAAAGAGGAGATTCTATCAATTATTTGGGATATAAAATAGACTTGCAAACAATTAGACCACAGAAGGTACAACTTAAGAGGGACAGATTGAGGACACTTAATGATTTTCAGAAACTACTAGGGGATATTGCCCACATACGACTGGTTATTGTTATAAAAAAAAAAAAAAAACTATGAACTGGTTCCTTTGATCAAAACTTTAGATGGAGATAAAGATCTGAACAGTCCCAGGAAATTCTCTGCTGAAGCTGTGAAAGAATTAGCATTGGTGAAAAAGAGATTACAACAAGCACGTGTTAACCATATAGATCCAGACCTCGACTGATCCTGGTTATTTTACCTTCTGAGTATTCCCCAGAAGGCAGAACTGTACGCTATTATTATGGTGTTATTGGATTTTACAGGACCTCTTAACCTGATAACTGACTCTCATTATGCAGAAGGATTTGTATTTCATATTGAAACTGCTGACTTTATTCCTGATGATACAGAATTAACCTTTTTGTTTGTACAGCTGCAGGATAACATCAGAAATAGAATACACCCTATGTATATAACACATATCAGGGCTCATTCAGGCCTTCCTGTCCCTTTGGCACAGGGTAATAATGAGATTGATTAGTTATTAATAGGGAATGTGGTAGAAGTCTCAGATTTTCACAAGAAGCATCATGTCAACAGAAAGGGATTAAAGAAGAGTTTTCCTATCACTTGGGATCAAGTCATGGAAATTTTGTGAAAGTGTGATAAGTGTTCCCTTTACAATCAACCATCCTTACCAGCTGGGAGTAATCCTAAGGGTACAAGGGACAATGAGATTTGGCAGATGGATGTTTTTTACTTCCTGGAATTTGGTAAGATAAAATATGTTCATCATACCATTGACACCTGCTCAGGAATGCAGTGGCTACCACCCTCAGTTCTGAAAATGCTAATTCAGTACTCACTCATCTTCTAGGAAGCCATGACCATATTGGAAATTCCTGATCAAGGTAAGACTGACAATGCTCCAGCATGTGCTTCCCAGAAAATGAGGCAGATTTTTGGATATCATGAGATAAAGTACCTTACTGGATACCACACAATCCCATTGGACAAGCAGTTGTGGAAAGATCCCATCACACCTTGAAAGAGATGCTTCATAAACAGAAAGGTGGTATGACAAAATGTAGGGAGAGATTACATAGTGCCTTGCTGACATTAAACTTTCTTAATGCTGATGAGAAAGGAACTTCAGCTGCAGAAAGACACTGAGTAATAGAAAGGACTCCTGTGTTAAATCAACTTGTTTATTTCAAGGATGTACTAACTTCATAATGGAAGCCAGGACATATGCTTCATTGGGGTAGGGGTTTTGCTTTTGTTTCCACAGGAAAAGAGAAAATATGGGTAACAACAAGATTAATAAAGAGCCGATTCGAAAAGGAGAACCCTCCTGAGGAGAAGGAGTAATGGCTCATCTGCTGATAAGACAATTTGATATGTGGTAAGGAACATTCACAACTATGGTGGGGCAGGGTCTCAATTTTGCTTTTACAGAAAAATGGATACAACCCTTTTCACGATGCTAAAAGGATGCTGAATGCTTAGACTTTTGAAGCAATAAAAGGACTACAGGGGATTACAAGGACACCTGACACTGGCAGGCACTAAGGGTAATTTCTCTATTCTCACAACTGTACATATATGTATCTAATGATTATGTACATATCTATATTTATATATATATATATAAAAAATGTAAAAGAAAAAGGAGGTCCTAGTTTGATCACGACAAAGGCTGGCTTTGGAGATGGAGCAAGTGGTTTTCTCCCTCTCTAAACTCAAGTGCATTTTTAAATAAAACCTGAGAGACTCTGTCTCACATCAGAAAAGCCACCTGAAGTGAGAGAAAAGATAAATGATATATATAGGACCAATATTTTCTTACTTTTATTTTAATCTTAAATCTTACTTCTTTCTGCATTTTCTACTCTCTTATTCTAAAAATCTTGTCTGCACACAATACCTTCTGATGGCTCAATATCTTCAGTTGATAGTATCTATAGGACTCTTCATCCTAAAAATCAATTATTCCTACCAACACTCTCCAAGGCATCCAGAAGGAAGATGGGGCCCCCAGAAAAAAAGAAAAAAAAAACCTTGAGACAGGGAAAGAAGGAACCTGCTGTATGTCACTCAGTGGGCACTTTTGATGTATAGACCATTCAGGACAGTTGTAAGATAGTTTCATATCATATCTTTAACAAGAATCTCAGATGGACTCACTCAGTATGATGAGAATGGTTATATATGTTTATAGAATAGTTATATATGTTTATAGTTACTTCATTAGGACTTAACTATTGTTTTAGTCTTACAGGACCCCACAGAGATACCATCGTCCACAGGCCAGCATGAAGCAACTTAATGAAAAAACTACATCCCTTTCCCAATAAAAGTTGGTCATCCAAGGGAGGATTATGGTCAGTTATCATTTTGATATGATGGTTACAAGTTAATCTTGGGTAGAAGATAGAGTGATATTATAAACATAGGTACTTCAAAAAAAAAAAAAGAAAGAAAGAAAAGAGGAAAGAAATGGGAATAAATAGGAGATCATTATACCTGCAAACAACTATTAAAGAATGAATGAAAAGTGAATTGCCATGGTACAGATGTTTGTATATAGATACAAATGGGAAATTAATCTATATGTTTGATTGGGATAATATGTATATTGATGCAAAGTTGAATGTATAATTGTCTTATTTTGCACATGTGTCTACCTCTGTTTAAAATATTTTGCAAATTGATAATGCAATTTCTACCTCTAATTATTTATGCTAGTCATAACATTTGTTGTAATATATACACAAGTTGTTTTACATAACTCTGTTTAGATACTTTGTACAATGATATATAATTAGGATATTATTGTCATTTGATACGAAATGTGTATCTTGGTTAATGTTCATAAGATTGTCATACTTGAAATTATTATAGAGGAGTCATACACTCATTCTTGGAATGCCTATTCTTACAATGTAAGCTGTACTTTATTGGTTGACTGTGATTGCAGAGTATGGCTACTTAGATTTGTCATCTAACAGTCAGGATACTCAGGCTTTTAAGAAACATATTAGAATATACCAGATAGATAGGCATCTTCAACTATTTCATAGACCATGAGAATATGGCATTCAAGATTTTGTTATCTAGAATTTGGCCTTGAGAGACATGACAACTCTTGGCATCACTGTTTCTTTCCCGAGTTGGTGTTGAGCATCACAGACATCTTGAAAAGAGATTGTCCTGATTGGCAAATAATGTCCTGAGGGGCAAAGGACTACACTTGCCCTGACTGCTGTCAGCGTGCTCACTGTCTGATATGGACAAGCAGGATGAAGGATAGAGACTGCCAAAGCCTGCCTAGACAGGATAACACAGTCTTACCCAAAAATACTCTGCTTCTATAGAGACATGTCAGACATCCTAGGCCAGTAGCCAAAAGGGTAGATGCTCCCATTGTACAGAGAAGTGGTGGATGACTGTCCAGGTAGTTAACCGTCATTGTCTTCTCCTAAATTTTGGGAGTTACTTCCTCATGCTTCTGACTTCAGGTAATATATTTTCCTTCTCAGGTATTGGTGGTGTTGAAGACTGAATAGTTGAGCTTGTTATTACTTCACATCTCAGCAAAGACACTCAGGTGTCTTTTAGAA
Organism: Sigmodon hispidus; assembly: GCA_004025045.1. Classification (NCBI taxonomy): domain Eukaryota; kingdom Metazoa; phylum Chordata; class Mammalia; order Rodentia; family Cricetidae; genus Sigmodon; species Sigmodon hispidus. The sequence continues at coordinate 56,288 of PVIH01004870.1, forward strand.
CTTTATTGTTCGAGATAAACAGCTTTGAAGCAATCCCTGTGCATTGCCTTGTATCAAAATTCTAGACATTAAAATGCACCTTGCATTTGTTGTTTGGTAGCGGTAGTTTGACCTCACTTATGTTAGCACCTTTCTCTTCCCCAGACACAACCTTATGATGATCCATATAGTATATAGATTTATATTTAGTTTAGAACTTTCTTATTTAGACAAAAGGGGCAGATGGAGTGGGAAACCTGAAGCTACTCAGGTAGACTTTGTTGACATCAAGAAAGCAGGGCAGAGCAAGGCATGGTTGGCTGGAAACAGCCCCGGAGGAAGAGAGAGCAGGACCCCTTTCTGAACCAGTGGCGTGGTTAGAAAGACCGCTCAGTTTGGACCTCTCCTGTGTGCTGCTTTTCCACCCTTTTCCCTCTCTGAACCCCCTTTGTACTGTAAGAGGCTTTGGAATAATAAGCATTACCTGAATATAGACCTCGTGGCGAGTTAAATTCCATAACAGAGTACTACTCAGCAGTAAGAAAAAAATGATATCATAAAATTTGCAGACAAATGAATGGATTTGGAGAATATTCTACTGAGTGAGGTATCACAAACCAAGAAGGATGAGCAGGGGATATACATACTCATTAGTGCACAGTAAGCAAAAGCATTCTTATTTCTTTGAAAGAGGGGAAAACTTTAGCATGAATGTCTTGTATCTTCAGTTTTCCTTATGATGATAATATTTGGAATCAATTTCCATCTTCATTTAGTCTCATAAAATTCCAATGAATCTCTTACTATGCCAATCACTTCTAAGCATTCAATAAAATGAATAAATGAGAAGAAAAGAAAATAAAAGTTAAGTGACAGAAATGTTGATAAGGCACATAATTCTGGCCCAAACTCTCAGTCCAGTCAATGAGAGTGAGGAGCTACTGGGAGCTAATTGACTCTGGACTGACAGTTAGAAACCTGCATGGGACTGAACTAGGCACTCTGAATTTGAAAGACAGTGTGTGGCATGGGAAGATTGTGGGGCCTCTGTTGGTGAGATTAGGATTTATCTCTAGTGCATAAATTGGCTTTTTGGAGTCCATTCCCTTACTCAGCATTCATATGGTGAATAGGTTTAGTCTTGCCTGGACTTGATATGCAGACTATGTTGACTCCCTGTGGCTGTCTTTACCCCCTGTGAGAAGTGGATAATGAGTAGGGTTGGGGAGAAGCTGGAGGCTAGTAGGAGGAGGGGAGGGAAGGAAATCTGTGTTTGGCATATAAAATTTAAAAATATAATTTAAATTAAAAAAATACTTGTATGCAGCAGAAGGCTGGTTTCTGTTTTCGTATCCATCATGTTAGTGTGTGTCTTTTTATAGATGAATTAGGTCTATTGATATTAAGGGAAAATAGTGACCACTGATTGATATTTCCTCTTATTTTTTGGTGGCAGCTTGTATGTATTTCCTTTCTCTGGGCTTTACTTGTGTGAAATTATTGATTGTCCATGGTTTCATGGGTATATCTGGGATCCTTAGGTTGGAGTTTTCTCTCTAATTCTTTTTGAAGGGCTGGATTTGTAGATAGGTATTTTTTAAGTCTGACTTTGTCATGAAATATTTTGTTTACTCCATCTATGATGAATAATAATAATTTTGCTAAGTATAGTAGTCTAGGTTGGCAGCCCTGCTCTTTTAGTGTCTGATCAAGCCCTTCTTGCTGTTACTGTTTCCATTGAAATGTCAAGTGTGACTCTGATGGGTCTGCCTTTATAGGTAAGTTGGCTCTTTTCTTTTTCAGCTCTTAATTTTTTTCTATGATCTGTTTGTTTGTGGCTTGATTATTATGTGACAAGCAGACTGTTTGGGGGGTCAAATATATTTGGTGTTCTGTAAGCTACTTGTATCTTTATAGACATTTCCTTCTTTAGGTTTGAAAATTTTTCTTCTATGGTTTTATTGAATACATTTTCTGTGCCTTTGAGCTGGTATTCTTTTCCTTCTTCTATTCCTGTTAAGACAGACACAGTGTCAGAGTAGAGATTGGCAAAGATTTTCCAATAAAATGGCCCTAAGAAACATGGGACCATCCTAATATCTAACAGAGTATAGTTCAAACTAAAACCAAATAAAAGAGACCAACATGGACATTACTTATTCATCTCATAAAAAATTGATCAAGATATTTTAATACTGAATATTTATGCCCCTAATATAAGGATATATATCTATATAAAAGAAACACTACTAAAGCTCAATTCTCACATTACTCTAACACCCTATTATGTGGAGAACTCAATACTCAACGTTCAGTCTTGGATAAGTGAACTAGGCAGAGACTCAACAAGAAATAAGGTGTCTGATAGAGGTTATTATGCAAATGGCTTTAATAAGTATTTACAGAAGCATACACCAAAACTCAATGGGATATACATATTTCTCAGTACAACATGGAACTTGCTCTAAAATTGACTGCATAATTGGTCATAAAGCAAATATCAAAAGATACAAAAAAATGGAAATAATCCCTTCTATCATATCAAATGGCCAAGGCCTAATGATAGAGTTCAACAACATTAAAAATCAGAGAAAGCCTACTAAATCTGGGGAACTAAACATCACTTAACTGAACAAATCTGGGTAAAGGAAGAAATTAGGAAAGAAATCAAAGTCTTCCTAGTAATACACAAAAAAACATTCACAGTGTACCCAAACTTGTGGGACACAATGAATGCAGTCTTAAGAGGAAAATTCATAGCACTAGATGGCTTGTGAAAAACCTAAAGAAATTCCACACTAAAGAACTAACAGCACAGCTGAAAGCCTTAGAGTAATTCGAAGCATATTCACCTAGAAGGAGTAGATGGCAGGAAATATCAAACTTAGAGCTGAAATCAATACAATTGAAACAAAAAGAACAATACAAAGAATCAATGAATCAAAGGTTGGTTCTTTGAGAAAGTCAAGAAGAAAGATAAATCCTTATCCAAACTAACCAAGAAGGAGACAGAGAGTATCCAAATCAACAATATCAGAAATGAAAAGGAGGACATAACAACAGACCCCCAGGAAATCCAAAGAATTATCAAGTCATACTTTGTATAAATCTAGACTCCAAAAACATGGAAAACCTAGAAGAAATGGACAGCTTTTTGTACAGGTACTATTTACCAAAATTAAATCAAGATAGGGTTAAATACCTAAACAGACCTATAACTTTAAAGGAAATTGAAGCTGTAATTAAAAGCCTTCCAAGTAAAAAAAGCCCAGGTCCAGATAGTTTCAGTGCAGAGTTATACCAGACATTCAAAGGAAAGCTATTACAAATACTCCTCAAATTGTTTCATACAGTAGAAACTAAAGGAATATTGCCAAACTCTTTTCATGAGGCCACAATTACCCTAATACCCAAGCCACTCAAAAACACAACAAAGAAGGAGAATTACAGAACAATTTCCCTCATGAATATCGATGCTAAAATTCTCAACAAAATTTTGGCAAACCTAATACAATACCATATAAAAATATCATCCACCATGATCAAGTAGGCTTCATCCCAGAAATACATGGATGGTTCAACATTTGAAAAGCCATAAATGTCATCCATCATATAAACAAACTGAAGGAAAAAAAAACCACATGACTTTTCCTGAAAAAGCCTTTGACAAAATCCAACACTTTTTTATGATTAATGTCCTGGAGAGATCAAGAATACAGGGACTATATCTAAATAATGGTGATTTATAAGAAGCCTACTCTCAACAAAAAGTAAATGGAGAAATACTTAAAGCAATCCCACTAAAATCAGGAACTAGACAGGAATGTTCTCTCTGCCATTATCTATTCAATTCAGTTTTCAAAGTTTTAGATGAAGTACTAAGAGAATGAAAAGAGATTAAGGGGATACAAATTGAAAAAGAAGAAGTGAAACTATCTCTATTTGCAGATGATATGATTGTATAAATAAGTGATCCACAAAATCTACCAGAGAACTTCTACAGCTGATAAACACATACAACAATGTAGCAGGATACAAGATTAACTCCAAGAAATCAGTAGCCCTCATATAAACTAAAGACAAAAGTGCTGGAAAAGAATTATGGGAAACATCACCCTTTATAATAGCTGCATATAGCATTAAATACTTCAGAGTAACTATAACCAAAGAAGTAACAGATCTCTTTGATAAAAACTTTAAATCACTGTAGAAAGAAATTGAAGTGGATATCACTAAATAGAAAACTCTCCCATATTTCTGAATAGGTAGGATCAACATAGTAAAAATGGCAATTCTACCAAAAGCAATCTACAGATTCAACACACTTCCCATCATAATCCCAACAGAATTTTTTACAGACATTGAAAGCACAATATTCAATTTCATTTGGAATAGTAGGAAAGCCAGGATTGCAAAAACAATCTTGCTCAACAAAAGAACCTCAGGAGGCATCACCATCCCAGACTTCAATTTATACTATAGAGCTACAGTAATAAAAACTACCTGATACAGGCATAAAAATAGATTTGTGGATTAATGAAATCAAATTGAAATCCTGACATTAACCCAAAAACCTCCAAACACCTGATATTTAACAAAAAGTCTCAAAATATTCAATGGGAAAAAGATAATATCTTTAACAAATGGTATTGTCATAGCTGGATGGTAGTGTGTAGAAAACTGCAAATAAACCAGACTTTATCACCTTGCAAAAAACTCATATCCAAGTGGATCAAAGACCTAAACATAAACCCAGCAACACTGAGCCTGATAGAAAAGAAAGTGAGAAATACCCTCCAACACATTGGCACAGGTGATTACTTTCTAAATATAACACCAGAAACACAAACACTAAGAACAACAATCAATAAGTGGGGCATCCTGAAACTGGAAAGCATCCATAAAGCCAAAGATACAGTCCATAAGACAATATGACAGCCTACAGAATGGGAGAAGATTTTCAGCAATCCTACAAGTGATAGAGGACTGACCTCTAAAATATATAGAGAACTCAAGAAACTAGAGCCCAAAACCTTGAATGTCGCAATCAAAAAATGGGATTCAGAACTAAAAAAGGAATTCTCAGCAGAAAAAAAAATTGCAAATGGCTGAAAGGCGCTTGAAAAAGTGCTTTGGCCATCAGAGAAATGCAAATCAAAACAACTTTGTGATACCACTTTACACCTATCAGATTGGCTAAGATAAAACACACAGATGACAGCCTGTGCTGAAAGGGTTGCAGACAAGGGGAACACTCCTCCATTCTTGGTGGGATTGTCAGCTTTTTCAGCCACTCTGGAATGCAGTATGGCGGTTTCTCAGAAAACTGGGAATTAATCTCCCCAAAGATTCAGCAATACCAATACTGAGCATATAGTCTAAAGATGTACATTTGCACTCCAAAGGCATTAGCTCAATTATGTTCACAGCAACATTATTTGTAATAACAAGATCCTGCAAACAACCTAGATTCCCCTCAACTGAAGAATGGATTAACAACCTGTGGTAAGTCTACCCAATGGAGTACTACTCAGCAGTAAGAAAAAATGATATCCCCAAATTTGCAGGCAAATGGATGGATTTGGAGAATATCCTCCTGAACAAACCCAGGAAGATCAGCAGGGGATGTACTCACTTATTTGTGAACTTAAAAAAAAGAAAGTAAAGCTAAGCATGTCCAAGCGGCAAACCACTGAACAGCTTGGAGTAGCTTGGACTAGCAACTTGGAGACCATCCCCTCCAGAGGAACACCTGATCCAGTCTTGATTTTGGGGTGAGGAAACAGCTCTGCCTGGAATTGATGCTGAACTAAGCCACCTTGGTACATTTGGACCTTCTGCTCTTGCTGTGGAGTAGATAAGGAAATGGCGAAAAGAGTGAGTGACTAGGAAGGGAGGGAGGGGGAAGGAAGTCCAAACAAAGGGATACATGGTTAAAAAAGTACGACTTTATTCATAATAAAAATAAATAATACTTAAAAAATAAATTTATTTTTAATATTCTTTATATATGTGTGTATATATATATATTATGTATGATGACTAGCTTGCCAGAAGTTATAAAAACAAGATAGAAAGAGGTTCAAATTCACATCTCTAAATCTAGATACTTGTATATCATGTAGACAAGTTGGAAGATGTAAGAAGGAAATTGCATATGCTTTAAATAGTAATAATAAAAGATTTCAAAGGAAATATTCCAAAATTTCTCCAAAATAATTCAGATTTCAACCCTACGCTAGAAAGGAGAAGGGCAGCTTCTGAAGAAGACATCTGAATTTTCTTGAATTTTTTCCTTCTCCTTGAATTCCTAACATCAAAAAAAAAAAAAAAAAAAAAAAAAAAAAAAAAAAAAAAAAAAAAAAAAAAAAAAAAAAAAAAAAAAAAAAAAAAAAAAAAAAAAAAAAGAAGAAGAAAAGAAAAAAAAAAAAGAAATTAAAGGTAAGCAAAGTAAAAACCAGCACACTGCAAGCATTTCAGAAAATCAAACTAAATAGGTAATAAATTCTTTTGGCTTTTACGGTACAAAAGAGAAATTGAAGCAAATAGATTTAATAGATTTCAATCTTAATGACAGATACACATTTTGCATGCATATTTTATGAGCAAATGGTCTTAGTTCAATGCATTCACAAGTTAAAGAATGAGGACATGAAAGTGTAGGTTTGTTAAAGTTCCTTTATTTTTGTTAAATTCTCTCTTCCATACCACATTATAACAGTGACTTATGACCCACCTTGGGATTCTCTGCCCTTTGTGGGAGGGGATCAGAGGAATGGGGTGCGGTGAGGCTGAAGGCAGACTGGGAAGGATTGGGAACAGGGAGGGTTGGGTGCACAGAGGGTGCACAGAGGGACTCATGAAAAAAAAAAAAGAACTTTGTAATAAAAAAAGAATTTTTCTTAACATGTTTTATGCTTGTTTTTTTCTCTGTCAGTTTCAGTTAATAAAAATAAAACCATTACTTCTGTTTGTACAAATACTTCTAATAGTCAAGAAAAATGACAATTATAATAATAGAAGCTGTACGCTTCATTTAAATGCTAACGTGCTTGAAATTGTAGTAAAACTAATGTCTGTGCCTTTCAGGTGGGAAGTTTGCTAATTTTTAACTTAAGGAAATCTCTGTGCCATCCATCTTCTAATAAAGTTGTTAGGGTTATTTTAGAAACAAGGCTACTGAAAATTATGATCAAGTACTTTCTGTTCCCATCCCATCCCAAAGACATGATTTATTTCTGCAAATAAGCATATTTGAAATAATAACTCCACAAACTATTGCTCACCATCACAAACACAGAGGTGTTAAAGCTTAAAATGAGTTGCTGCCAAGCTACTTACTTGAAAGTAATTCATAGGATAAAAAAATAAAAATAAAAAATGGAGATCTCAATATATTGTAATCAGCAAGTACCTTTTTCTCTCCCTTGTAACTGTGTGACACAGCAGAGTTTGTGTCTAGCATTTAAGTACTTTCAGCTACATTCTATTATTAAAGACATATTTGTTAAAACATGCATAGAAAAGGCTCTGTAATTGAAGTACAGCTTTTGATGTATTTAATAGGATGTAAAACTGTCATCGTATTTTAATAGGTGATGTTTTATGTGCATTAGCAGTAATATAATAATGCCTCTTCCTGTGCTCTTGCCATTAGCACTTTCCCTCCCTTTCTTTCAGTTAATCTTAAATCTTTAATGTAATCCAAACACAGTAACATCTTTTTCTCTCTTTACTGTTCTTGAACAGAAAGAATCTTTAAAATGAACTTTCTATAATTGAAGAATAGCTGCTACATGGCTAGATTATTGCTAGTACTTTCCCGCCAATTCTTCCTTCCTGTTGATTAATGCATACGAATGCAAATGCTTATGGTCATTGAAACTGTTTGATAGGAGAATAAAGGTCATCAAAGTGGCCAGAGGACTGGAGAGTTAGCTTAGCAGTAAAGAGCACAAGCATCTCTTCCTAACATCCACATGGCAGCTAACAACCATCTGGTTACAGGGGATGTAACACCTTCTTCTGAACTCTATGTTACTGCAAATGTGTAGTATGTGTAGTAACATATTGTAGGCATATTGTAGACAAAAACTCATACCATAAAAATAATAATTAAATTAAATTCTCAAAAAGGTTTTAAATGCACAATTTAAACTCAACAAACTCAACAAGAAATAAAGTTCATATATTTTAAAGAATATATAATATACTATTAGATCAAGCAAACGCTCTAGCATGAAAACATTATGAGACTGCAGTAAATTTACCATTCCCTGAATTAATAAAAGCAGAATACTTTGTCCTTCTAAATATTAAATTTATAGAATCAATCAAAAGGACTATATCCAGTCTTAAATTAGTAAATGAACTTGTAAGGAGTTCTAGTCTTTATCTGTAACAAACCATATCTCAAAATTAATATAATACTTCAGAAATAATTTTGCTACATGATTAATTATTTCCATAACAGATCAACTAGGAATGTTAAACATAGAGACAGTTGAAATAGTTTTCACCATTCAACTTAATTAAATGTTAGATAATTTCTGATTACAAAAGCTGGGTAAATTAACATACTGTTGTTTTATATATTAAATACAATTGAACACCCATGAGGAAGCCATTAGTACTGAGGCTGGTCTATGGAAAATTAATAATGTCAATGGCAATGCTTCAGATGCTTGGGTATTTTATTATTCTAGAAGTTTCCACTATAGAGAGCTTATTACATTATAAAAGACAAATTTCATAATGTCTTTTTACCTCATAAGTAGTCTATCAAGATACATTTTAATTTTTTTAATTCAATCTGTTGTTTGCTTTTAGTGGAAATACTTTAATGGAAACTATTTTGTCTATAGTTTATCATTCATATACTTCTGAAAACATTTGTTAAACCTAGTTTATCCAGTTATTTAAAAATATTGAGTGTGATTGTACTGAACAAATAAATAATTCAATCACATTTTAAACAAATATAGAACTAAGAAATTGAAGCTCCTTTGTGAAAAGTATCTGCCTCTCTTTGTGTGTTAAACTACACATGGCATTCTTCACAGGAATGAAATTGGCTGCTAATTAATATGTTCCTTTACAATGTACTAACCTTTATTTCAGAGTTAAATGCTAAAAGTAACTAATTACAAAGTTCAATATATTGAAGATGGATGAGAAGTAATATTTTTTGTGCTCTTTGGAGTCTTGATCGACAATATACTGAGTCCTTTTGTTAATGATTAAGACATTTGAAATTATATAATAATGTAAATATATGTGAATGTATTTTTTTATTTTAGTTAGATTTTTTTTGTAATATACAGTGCTGCTGTGCATGCCCATTTTCATATAAGTATATAAGACTCTCTGAGAATGTTGACACAAACATTCTGCAAACCTTGTTTCTAACCACTTTCTTCTTCCTTTAGGGCCCTATCTTAGTCTGGGCATTTGAGTTATACTTTCATGCTGCCTTTACATATATGATTTTTAACTATCTACAAAATCTATGACTCACTAATGAGTAAAAACATGCTGTTTGCATTCACACACTGTTTCAATTCATTTGATATGATATGCAGTTACATTAATTTTCATGATATTACTTCATTAATTTGTGGCTGAAACACTTCCATTGTGCTTACATGCCTCATTTTTAAATAACTTCTTTGTTGCTGGATTCTTGGTTCTGCTCAATAACTTAGATATCCTGAAAAATTTTGTACTAAGCAAGAATGAGCAATAACTTTTATTATATATTTATTTAGATGCTAGTGAAAGAATACAACTCATCTTGAACTAAAGCAGGGTGAGATGAGCACGAATTGACTACAGAACAATTGAAGGAATCTTTGGTGATACACAAACACAAGTTTTTATTGATGGATGTACTAAATAAAGTTGCATATTCTAATGTATTGTAGGATATTTTGTATACTATGTTCAAATAAATTGTTGTGATTTGTATAACAGCTGAAAGGACAACAGGTAGGCAAGAGAGAACAGGTTGGACTTTTATTCAGAGTGAAAACTCTGAGGAGGGGAAGGGGATTTTTCAGGATGACACAGGAGAACCAGTGAGCACAGCCTGGAGAAGAGGTAATATGCCACATGGCAAAATACAGATTTTAAAAAACGATTAATTTAAGCTATAAAAGCTAGTCAAAACAATGTCTAACCTAAGGCTGGCCTTTCATAATTAATAATAAGTTTCTATGTCATTATTTGTGAGCTGAAGTCCCAACCAAAAATACTGCTAGAGAAATGGGATAGCTTCACTCCATCTTAATAATACCCTACCTAATAAAAGAGGGGAATAATGTCCAAAAATTATATGAGCAAGAATACCTAGCATAAGAAGAAAATATATAACCTGAATATAAATCTTTTTTCCCAGAACTCAATAACCCTTGCATCACCTTGTTAAAATTATTATTTCCATAAGAACCAGTGAAGTTATCACCAGAATATTTTCAGAAGAATTGCTCTCAAATTTATTTTCTTAAAACCCTTAAACTACCTTAAAAGTAGTGTAGCACCATTCTTATATCAATCCCATTGTGACATACAGACTCATCTTTGACCACAAAGATACTATTTGGAATGCAATCCACATGTCCTAAGCAACAGCCTGAGTCTAGAAGCAATTTCTTTTCTTACTTTCCATTAACTCCTATTTTATTTGAGTAAGCTTTTTAAAAAACAAAAAATCTCAGTCATAAACTGTTTCTCTATTTAAGTACAAATAACCCTCAATATATGTCTGTCTCTCTGAATGCTGTGTGTTGTGATGATAAATTTTATATTTAATAAAATCAGCCTGGAATATCAGAGAACAGATTCACCCACAGTCCAGCCAGGAGGGTCAGACAGTGGTAACTCATGCCTTTAATCCCATCACAGAAATGACAGTAACTCATGCCTTTAATCCCAGCACAGAAAGATGAATAGTGACCTATGCCTTTTATCCCATGACTACAGAGACAGTGATCTTATTGTGTTTCTGTGAGTTCAAGGCCTAACTACCAAACAGTAGTTGTTTACATCTTTAACACTAACTCTAGGATTATGATACAGAGTTGAACCCAGAAATAAAACAACTGGGTGAAGAAGATAAGGCAGGCATAGGAAAACATTCAGATATTCTGTAGAAGCAACAAGTCAGGCTGAGAATCCTGGAAGATAGCATTTACCATGAGAACTTGACTGAGTGAGATTTGATTATGATCTGTTTCCTCACTCTGATATTCCAGCTTTTCTCCAATATTTTGTTCTGAGTTTTCATTAAATATGAACTAGAATTTGTTTTTCAATGTGTTTTCTCACATTTTTAATTTTAAGCTAAATTTCTATGATGCATTAAATTTACAAGGTACATACAGAAGAAATGGCTCATCATTAAAACCTTGTGAAGTAAATACCAGGTACTATTATCATTATCTCCATTTCATAAAATAAAAAAATAAAAATGTATATATGATTTAAACAAATGTTTGCTGTGGAATTTTGTAGTTCACTTAAACTGTAATATTTCAGTAATTGTCTTAGGCCCTTGTAAGAGAGAAATGTTTTAGTGGTAACCTACAATGTGACTGTATCTTATTTTGAAGGCAAGTATGATTCTTTTCTAATAGTTAAGCAAGCCTGAATAACATATATATTTACTTAACATATTTTATGTCAGAGATCAAAGATGCAGATATAAAGAAAATTTTAATAAAATTAAAGACAAAATAAAATGGTGTGTTCTTTTCTAGTCTGTGGGAACACCTTTCTCTGAGTAACATCCTTGAGCATCTTTCTCAGGATCATCTAAGACTAGTAGAAGATGAACCTCAAGACTAGAAGGAGACATTCATTGAATTTGAACTGTTGGTATTGCCTCACAGAAGGAATCTGTTGGAAGAATCCTTAGACCTACATCTGAGATTTCACCCACCTCATCTTGTAGCTCCCTACAAGCACAGTCCCAATCTATACAAACTACATATGCTGCATATGCATAAGGTATAATAGTCTTGGGTGTGCAAGGGTATATTTTATAAGTGAGTGACTTCATCTAAGTAGTTGTGGAGAAGACATTATCTATGCTGGGCTGATATATTTTAGTGATGCAACTGTCTGTGGCTAATTATTCTTCCTCTAAGTAATCTCTCATCTTTGCTGCATAAACTCTGTGTCACTATGTGTCACTATGCCATTACTTAGGTCTACCATTGGTACCCTATCTACCCATAGGTGACAACTTCACATATCTCCTCGGGAAAAATTAAGCGTCATTTCCCATAAACTCTCTAACACATCTGCAATAAATGTCTGTATGATTTAGTAAATTAGAAGTTCCTATGATATCTTTCAAGCTATCAGACTATGCTAATTTTATCGCTGTGTTAATTTTCTAAGTGACAAACATTATAAAAGTGCTGAACAGAAGGGATCATGATTAGGACAACAATGATTTCAATGAATAAAAGGTCAGTACCCATATAAATTGCACAATAAAAGTGCAGCAAATGATGAACTTTGTGACATGAAGATCAGTTGTCTAATGAGGAGATGATAATATTAAGCAATAACCTAAGCAAGCCTTTCTCTTGACCTTGTTTATAGCTTCACTGGAAAAAAGCAAAGTCAATTTTGTAATCCCTCCAGATTCAGTTATATAAAAGACTTTATCATTTATCTGATTGTGGTATCAGCTTCTGCTTAAAGTCCTCCACAAACCTTAGCCATCCTGTATTTTATAAACTCAATATACATTTATTGGATTATGTTTAGTTTTGCTTCAATTTGTACATACTATGTTAAGAATATTTATTAATATGCTACCTGAAACACTAGTTCATTTGATCATATTTATTTCCCTAAGTAGTAGACAATGGCATCTATTCCGTTTTACAGGACAGATGTTAAAATAACCAAGAAATAGTTCTTTTCTGTCTCTCCTGTCCTTACAAGGTATTTCAAATGCTTTACCATGCTTGGCACACACTTCTAATGGCTCTGTCACTAACCTCATTCTTTCTTGGTCCTTTACCAATGTGTTAATCCCCATGGGCCTTGACTCTTAAGAAAACATTTTCTTAATTTTATTTCTGCAAATTTATAATTTTTTACTATACCTCAGACTTGATTGGAGATTGTTATATGCCTTTTATGGTGCTTTCTTTATCTCCAGTTCTTAGCATAAAAGAAACTAGTGAAGGGTTTCTTTCTCAATGTTTTTTCATTTCCAGCTTTTCCACAATTTTTTTGTAAGTGTTGATGTGCACATCTTTAAGATATATCATGTGTCCATGGTATTGAAACCTTTTCTATTTTTATTCATTTATTTGTATATTCATCAGTTTGCAGTAATAAGGATTAAACCATAAACTTTATACCTATCCCCTGGGCAAATACTAGGCTAAAGACATGCTTGAAATCCTTAACCATTATTTTAATGTTATTTATTTCCCCTATAACTTGCTGCAGTATTATTCAAAATTCTTAAATGTAATACATCAGAAATAGATTTTCAAATGTTTTTTCTCATATACATTTCCAGTGATATTAGCATATACTGTGTTTGTATATGTGTGTTTAGCTATTGCTTTCAGAATAAATAAATTCTGTCCATTTATTTGTTTATTTTAAAGTTTTATTTTTTAAAAAAAGTTTTTTTAAAAAAATTTTACATACCAACCACACCTCCCCTTCCTTCCCCTTCTCCTACTAGTCCCCAGCTTCTTTCCACCCTACCCCACATCCACATCTCAGAGAGGGTTAGGACTCACATAGGTGGTCAATATAGTCTGCATATCCAATAGAGGCAAGATTAAACTCATTCACCATATGAAGGCTGAGCAAGGTATCCTTCTATAGAAAATGGGCTCCAAACAACCTGTTCATGAACTAGAGAAAAATCCTGGTCCCACTGCCAGAAGCCCTACATTCTGCCCAAGCCACACATTGTCAGCCACATTGAATTTTTCTAGCTCAGTCCCATGCAAGTTTCTGTCAGCACAGAGTCAATGAGCTCTCAGTAGCTCAACTATTGCTGTAGGTTTCCCCTTTATGATCTTGACCCCATTGCTTATGTAATGACTCCCGATTTTCTTTGACTGGACTGGGAGTTTGGGCCAGAATTCTGTGCCTTATTAAAGTTTCTGCCACTTAACACTTATTTTCTTTTCTTCTCATTTATTTATTGCATTTAATGCTTTGAAGTGGATGGCACACTAGCAAATTCAGTGGAATTTTAGGAGACCAAATGCAGATGCATACTCTTTCCAGCTAGCATCATTGTAATGAAAACTGAAGATCCAAGACATTCATGCTAAAAATTTCCCCTCTTTCAAAGAAATAAGTTTGCTTTTGCTGAATGTCCACTAAGAGTGAATATATCCCCTGCTTATCCTTCTTGACTTGTAAGACCTCTCTGTGGTGGAAATGCTCGATTTGCTATAAATAAAGTAACTAATTTGGCCTATGTGGAGCACCATAGAAGTGAGTGGAGGATCAGAGGAGAGATAGATAGAAGGAGAGAGGAGTTAGTCTTGATTAGACACTCCCCCTGGCCCCCCCAAAAGAGCCATATAAGCTACCAGCTGGGACACATGGCAGACAGAATACTGGAAATGGGTTGAATTAACATGAAAGAGTTAGGTAGTAATGTGCTTGAGACATAGGAAAACAGTATGAAATTAATGTAAGCATTTGATTCATTTCTTTGGGGGAAAAGCTGCCACAGGCAAGGTCCAAACATATGGCACAAATGGCCCGGAAATCTTTTACAACAGAAGGCATCTCAATGTGAGCCAAACACCACATAAATCCTAAGAAAGTTTAAAAAGCTTAAAAAGCATTCTAGCCCACTGAAACAGCCAAAAGGGGCTTTCAGAATTGCATATCTGAATTGTTTCATGGTAACATAGACTGGAATTTAAAAAAGGTGGGTGTTCACAGCAGGCAACTTAAACCTGTTCATCTCATGGAAGACTTGATATAAACAACAAACTACATGTTACTGATTTAAGATTTCTGCTTATACTGAACAGAAAGGAAACAGAGTCAAAAACAGTTTTTCTGGTAGCAGCATTTCCTGAGTCTGCTCTGGTTGCTGGCAGCAAGAGAGATGCAGCAGGTACCTCCTCCATATAGAAAAGCAGCCGAAAGGGGCAGAGTCAGCAATCACAGTGATCCTTGCATTTTAAAAGCTCTTCTGGTTGGAAAACAATTAAGAATTCTCAATAAAATAGATTCAGACTCACAGAACCTCTAAATGGGGTTCACTGTGTATAAAATACACATAGGCTTCAAAGAGAAAAAAGGTAAAGAAAGCCCTTAAAAAAGAGAAATAGGAATAAAGATAAAAAGGCCACATAAAGATGGCAGATAAACAAAGAGTCTGGATTATGATTATTTTGTTTTTCTTTTAACTTTTTAACTTTTAATGAGCTAACTGCAGAAAGATGGTTAATTGCTAAGGTTGCTAAGTTGGACAAACATATGTTTTAAAGATATCTTGACATTAAAATCTGTTTATAAGAATATGTTTCATGGAAAAGCAGTTTTTGTTTTATTTCCACAGAAGATCAAAACCTGTGGATTGGTTCTGGGCAAATGTGGTTCCATTTGCCAAGGCCACCTGAAAATTTTCTGATAGGAAGATCACCTTCCAAGATGCCAGTTGACATGCATGATCCAGCCTCAAGACCCCATGAAATCACCAACATCCCTTTGTCAGCAGGAAGTAGTAAAAGAAAGAAAGCTATTTCCAATTTTCAAAACTATTGCTTATTAATGTTTGTTTTCATTATAAATGGTTAATGCTCATAGTCAATCTCTTTCAAAAAAGGGGGGATATGATATAGGAATGATTAGAAAAGATAGATGGATTTTAGTTTATTGATACACACTTAAGGTCAATTTTGTTATGCTGTATGTATTTTTCTACTCTTGATCAAGGTATAATATTTATGTAACTGATTTAAAATTATAATGTATAATTGAGAAATGCAGATTAATAGTCATCTATAATAACCAAACTTATAGTCATGTTAGTTAGTTTTTTGTAGGTATACAAAGGTATATTTCAATTAGATAGATAGTCTTCAAACACTTGAAAGACATGCATAATATGACATTTAAAATATTTTAACAAATTAGGCTTTTCTAGAATGTGGGACAGGTGTGCTCCTGGCAGCACCTATGTATTTCAGGAAAATGATGGGCATTGAAAAAACTTCATGTGGAATTTATTTTGTGGTAGCAGATAGCCACTGGACAAGAAACTGTTCTGGTATTGACTGCTTGATAGTACGCTGTATAAACTGGACATGCAGGTTACATAGGAAAGTGACCTCTGAACTTTAGCAGAGCAAGCTGAGATGGTCTTTCAGGTTCCTGCTTTGCATAAAATAATTGCCAGGCATCCTTCTGGACAGAAGGAGAAGCAATTGATGAACTATACCAGATTTCTTACATGATTAAAAGGTATGCCATAGACTTTGGGCCTATAGGATGAAGATGGTGCCCCAACATTACAAAGGAACTTTGGGTGACTGTCCAGGCAGACAGGTATCATCTCTGTTGTTTTCTATACTTTGGAAGTTGCTTGCACTTCCTGTTTATTTAGGTAATATTATATGCTTCTGTGATCTTTCATGTAGTTGAACTATTAAGAACTATAGGTATAGTTTTTTCTTAGTTATTTAAAAAGGTATATTAGATATGAAACATTAGACTCACAAGGATAAGACAGATACAGGAATATTTTCTTTAAGTTTTTTATTACAAATAGATTAGATATTGTAACTGTAATTTTTGCTTGATAGCTGTTCTGTTGTATGTAATTTTGCTATATGGAAATTGAAACCTTTTTGATTAGACAGAAAAGGGGAAGTGTGGTGGAAATGTTCTCTGTATGCTGGAAATAAAGTAACTGACTTGGCCTATTTGGAGCACTATAGAAGCCCGTGGAAGATCAGAGGAGCGACAGGAAGAAGGGGGGGGTAGAGTTAGTCTCAATCCAACTCCTGAAGAAGAGCCATGTAAAGAATCCAGGTGAGCCATGGGCTGGTTCATATGGCAGATAGAATACTAGAAATGGGTTGAATTAAGATGAAAAAACTAGATAGTAAAATGCTTGAGACTTAGACCATACAGTATGAAATTAATATAAGTGTCTGATTCATTTCTTTGGGGGGAAAGCTGCTATGGGCAAGGTCGGAATTTATGGCCCAAACAGGCCTGGAAATGTTCTACAACACCTCACTCAGGAGGATATTCACCAAATCTATCCATGTGCCTGCAAATTTTAGTATATCATTATTTTTCTAATGGCTGCATTGTACTTCATTCTTTAGATTTACCACAATTTGTTAATGCATTTGTTAGTTGAGGGGCATCTAGGTTTTTTCCAGGTTTTTGCTATAATGAATAATGCTCTATGAATATAGTTGAGCTAATGTTTTTAGGGTATGAATGTGCACCTTTGGGGAATATTCCCAACAGTGTTATTGCTGGATCCTTGGGGAGATTGATTCCCAGTTGTCTGATAAACCATCATACTGCATTCCAGAGTGGCTGGACAAGTTTACACAATGGAGGAGTGTTGCACTTGCTTCACATCCTGTTCATCATAGGCTTCCATCTCTGTTTTTAACCTTAGCCATTCTGACAAGTATAAGCTTGTATCTCAAATTTGTTTTAATTTACACTTCTATGATAGCTAAAGATGTTTAACATTTTTTTCAAGTGCATTTAAGCCATTTGTAATTCTTCTGCTGAGAATTTCCTTTTTAGTTTTGAACTTCATTTTTTTTTAATTGGGTTATTTTGGGCTTTGGGCTCTAGTTTCTTGAGTTTTCTATATATTTTAGAGATCAGTCCTTTGTGACTTACAGGGTTTTTAGAGATCTTTTCTCATTCTGTAGGTTGTCATTTTGTCTTAATGACTGTTTCTTTAGCCTTACAGAAAATTCTCAACTTAAGGAGGTCCCACTTATTGATTGTTGTTCTTCATGCCTATGCTACTGGTATTATATTTAGAGAGTGGTCACTGGTGCCTATGAGTTGGAGGGTATTTCCCACTTTCTTTTTTATCAAGTTCAGGGTAGCTGGTTTTATGTTGAGGTCTTTGATCCACTTGGATTTGCATATTGAGCATGGTGATAGGATTGGATTTATTTGCATTTTTCTACACTGCCATCCAGTTATAACAATGCCATTTTTTTGAAGATACTATCTTATTTTTCAATGAATATTTTTTACCTCTTTGATAAAAATGAAGTGTTTCTAGATGAGTGGGTTAATATCAGGGTCTTCAATTCAATTTCATTGATCGACAAGTATGTTTTTATGCCTGTACCATACTGTTTTTTATTGCTGCAGCTCTTCAAGTATAGCATGAAGTCAGGTATTGTGATACGTTCTGAGGTTCTTTTGTTGAGCAAAATTGTTTTGGCAATCCTAACCTTTCTGCTATTCTAGATGAAATTGAGTATTGTTCTTTAAAGGTCTATAAAATATTGTGTTCAGATTTTAATGGGAATTGTATTGAATTTGTAGACTGCTTTTGGTAAGATTGCCAATTTTACTATGTTGATCCTACCTATCCAGGAACATGGGAGATAGTTCCATTTTTTGATGTCTTCTTTAATGATTTAAGTTTTTGTCAAATAGATCTGTTACTTCTTTGGCTAGAATTTCCCCAAGGGATTTAATGCTATTTGCAGCTATTATAAAGGGTGATATTTCCCTTATTTCTTTTTCAGCCCATTTATCTTTAGTGTATAGGAATGCTATTGATTTTTTTAAAAATAATCTTGTATCAAGCTACATTGTAGAAGGTGTTTATCAGCTGTAGAAGCTCCCTGGTAGAATTTTGTGGGTCACTTATATATACAATCAAATCATCTGCAAATAATTTCACTTCCTCTTTCCAAATTTGAATCCCCTTAATCTCCTTTCATTCTCTTATTGCTTTAGCTAAAACTTTGAGAACTATTAAATAGATAAGAGGAGAGGGGACAGCCTTCTCTAGTTCGTGAGTTTAATGGAATTTCTTTGAGTTTCTCTCCATTTACTTTGATTTTGCATTCACCTTTTTGTATATCACCTTTTTATATTTAGGCATTTTCCCTATATTTCTGTTCTCTCCAGAGCTTTTATTGTAAAGGAGTACTGAACTTTGTCAAAGGCTTTTTCAGTATCTTAGAAGATGATAATTTGGTTTTTTTCTTCAGTTTGTGTATATGATAGATGACATTCACAGTTTTTGTATGTTTAACCATCCTTGCATTTCTGGGATAAAGTATACTACATTGTGGTAGATGACTCTTGTTATATGTTGTTGTGATTGATTTGCCAGAATTTTATTGAGTATTTTTGCATCAATATTCATGAGGGAGATTGGTCTTCAGTTCTCTATTTTAGTTATATCTTTTAGTGGCTTGTGTGTCAGGGTAATTGTAACCTCATAAAAGGATTTTTGGCTGAGTTCCCACCAGTTTTTACTATATGACAATGTTTGTTGAGTATTGCTATCAGTTCTTCTTTGAATATCTGATAGAACTCTGCAGTGAAACCATCTGGTCCTGGGTCCTAGGCTTTTTTTTATTTGGGAGACTTTTAATAACAGCTTCAATTATCTTTGGTGTTATAGGTCTCTTTAGGTCTTGAATTTGTTCTTGATTTAATTTTGGTAATTGGTGGTTGTCCAGGAAGCTGCCCATTTCTTTTAAGTTTTTCCATTTTAGTAGTGTATAGATTTTCAAATATGACCTAATAATTCTCTGGAATTCCTGGGTATCTGTCATTATGTCTTCCTCTTCATTTCTGATTCTGTTCATTTGGATTCTCTCTCTCTCTCTCTCTCTCTCTCTCTCTCTCTCTCTCTCTCTCTCTCTCTCTCTCTCTCACTGCTTGTTGGTTTGTTTGGATAAGGGTTTGTCCATGAGGTTTATTTTTCTCAAAGAACCAACTTTTTGATTCATTGCTTCTTTGTATTGTTCTCTTTGTTTCTATTGTACTGATTTTAGCCTTAAGTTTAATTATTTTCTGTTGTCTCCTCTTTCTAGGTGAGTTAGCTTCAAATTGTTCTAAAGCCCTCAGTTTCAGGACTGTTGTGTGAGATTTCTCTTTGTTTTTCATATAAGCATCTAGTGCTATGTATTTTCCTCTTTACACTGCTCTCATTATGTTCCTGTGAGGTTAGTTATGTTGTGGATTAATTTTTATTATATTCTAGGAAGTCTTTGATTTCTTTCTTAATTTCTTTCCTGACAAAGTGGTGGTTCAATATTGAGATATTCTGTTTCTGTGAGATTGTAAGCTTCATGTAATTTTTGTTATTGTTGAATTCTAACTTTAGGCCATAGTGGTCTGATATGATACAAGGAATCATTTCCATTTTTTTATATATCTATTGATATTAGCTTTATGACTAAGTATTTGGTCAATTTTAGAAAAAGTTGCATGTGGTGCTGAGAAATATGTATATTCTTTTGTGTTTGGATAGAAGCTTCTATAAATATCTATTAAGCCCATTTGGATCATAACATCTTTTAGGTCTCTTATTTCTCTGATGAATCTTTGTCTGGTTGACCTATCCAAGAGTAAGAGTGGGGTATTAAAATCTCAGACTGTTAGACTGTGACATTTGATGTGGGGGTTTCAGCTTTAGTATTGTTTCTTTTACACATGAGTGTTCCTTTACATTAGGAAAATATATATTCAGGACTGAGATCTCATCTTGATCAAATTTTTCTGAAATGAATAAGTAATGCTTCTCCTCATCTTTTTTGTTGATTTTAGTTTAAAGTCTATTATGTTAGATATTAGGATGGCAACATCAGCTTGCTTCTTGAGACCATTGGATTGGACAATTTTTTCCAAAACATTTACTCTGAACCTGTGTCTGTCTTTGAAGTTGAGGTGTGTTTCTTGTATATAGCACAAGGTTGGCCTTTTTTTTTATCCATTGTGTTACGGTATGTCTGTTTATAGGTAAATTTAGTCCATTGATATTAAGGGATATTAATGACCACTCATTGTTATTCCCTGTTATTTTTGGTGGTAGCTTGTGTGTATTTCCTTTCTTTTTGCTTTTGTTCTGTAGGATGAGAGATAGTTTGGTTTTATTCATGTATCTGGGTTCCCTAGGTTGGAATTTTTTGTCCAGTGCTTTCTGTAGTGCTAAATTTGTGGATAGGTATAGTTTCAGTCTGTTTTTGTCCTGAAATATCTTGCTTTTTCCATTCATGGTGATTTCTAGTTTTGCTGAGTATAGTAGTCTGGGCTGGCATTCATGCTCTTTGAGTGTCATTATTGCTTTTGGAAGCAGGACCATCATGAGTTCATGTTTTCCATTGAATAGTCTAGTGCTATTAGATGGGTCTGCCTTTACAGGTAAGTTGGCCTTTTTCTTTTGCAGCTCTTAATATTTTTCTTTGTTCTGTATGTTTTGTAGCTTTACATAGAGTTCACGTCCAGATCCCAGGTGGCCAAATGGTGAGCAGACTTTCTTTGGTTGTCTAATCTATTTGGTGTTGTGTAAGCTTCTTATATCTTCATAGGCATTTCTTCTTTAGGTTGGGAAAGTTTTCTTCTATGATTTTATTGAATACACTCTCTGTGCCTTTGAACTGTTATTCTCCTTCTTCATATTCCCATTATTCTCAGGTTTGACCTTTCCATGGTGTCTCAAATTTCCTGAACATTTAGTGTTATGGCTTTTTTGGTTTTAGTGTTTTCTTTAAGTGATTTATCTATTTCCTCCATTTAGTCTTCCACTCCAGAGATTCTCACTTCTATTTGTTGTATTTTGTTGCTTATACTTGTATCTGTAGTTCCTGATTGTTTCTTCAGAGTTTCTATTTCATCCTTTCCCTCATTTTGTGCCTTCTTCATTGTTTCTATTTTAATTTTTAGTTCCTGGAAAGTTTCTTTCATTTGTTGGTTTTCTCTTTCTTGGTTTTCTTTCAAGAATTTGTTCATCTCTTCTAATCTTTTGTTTGTATTTCCTTTTTCTTTAAGGAAATTTTTATATTCTCTTTTAAGTCTTCTATAATCTTCATAAAAGTGTTTTTAATGTTGTCTTTTTCTGTTTCCTCTTCATTGCTCTGTTCAGGTCTTGGTGTTGTGAAGCCACCAGCTTCTTTTGTTCTCTATATTGTTATATGTATTCTTGCACCGGTATCTGTCCATTGCTTCCTTGGTTCACTCTTAGTCAGGTCTAAGTCAGATCTTAGTCAGCTGTGGCTACAGGGCTTTTGTGTCTCCTGTCTTCTTCGAACACAGAGACTGTAAGATCTTTTACTCTGGTCAGGACACAGGTTTACATGGTCTGGAGAGATGCCTGACTCATAATCCACTCTGGGCACTGGGTTGAGCAGTTCAAAGAGACATCTTTCACTGGGCTCTGGATACAGGTTGCGTGGTCTGAACAGAAGTCCATCAGAGTCTGGCCACCTGGGATCTGGCTGTGAGCTCTATATCCTCTGGGATTGCTGGGGAAGGATTCTCTAGCCTCTTATTCCCTGTGAACACAGGTCTCACAGGACAAATATCCATCTATGATGATCCAACTTGTCTTGAAGGCGGGTAGTGGCCATCAGCTATGTGTCCCCTGTGATTGCTGTGGAAAATTCCATACCTTCTCACTCCATCTGGACATGGGTCAAGCATTTTGGAGAGATGTCTGTCTGGGGTCTAGCTGTCAACTATGTGTCCCCTGGGATTTCTGGGAAGAGATCTGTCTTTATTTTGACAGTGATTTCTGAACTTTCTGATCTATTTCTATTGCACAAATGGTTTGTCTGTCTTATGTTTTGGATAAAGAATCTTATTGAAATTTTCTAAAATAACTTTCCTAATCATAAATCTTCCCATTAAAATTACTTTCAATTTATTTTACTATTTCTCTTCATAAATGTATTTATCTACAATATTCATTTAGTGTCCTGAATATCTAATATTTTTAAAATTTCTGCCGTGGTTCCTATATTTTCTCTTATTTGTTTTTCCAGAATAGCTGTCCATTCTTTCTATCTTATACATATTTAAACTTTTTTCTTCACATATTTTGTTTTCTGAGTAAAACCTTCTCATACTCCTATCAAACTGACTGTATTAATCTATGGCAATATTTTAAAATATTTTAATTTTTTGTATTTCTATCTATTTGAAAATACTCTAACTACTTAACTATGGTCATTTGAGTAAAATTTGGTGCCATAAAAGTATTCTTTTATCTATATCTATGCTTAGAATATATAGAGTATTTTAAAATATAATATAAAAAGTCTGCTTGCCACATAATAATCAAGCCACAAAACATACAGAACAAAGAAAAAAAATTTAAGAGTTACAAAAGAAAAGGGTCAACTTACCTATAAAGTCAGACCTATCAGAATAACTCTTGACTATTCAATGTAAATGATGAAAGCAAGAAGGGCTTGGTCAGAAGATATACAGACACTAAAAGAGCATGGCTGCCAACCTAGACTACTTTACCCAACAAAATTATCATTTACCATAGATGGAGTAAACAAGATATTTCATGACACAGTTAGATGAAAACATTATCTATCTACCAATCCAGCCATCCAGAAAGCATTACAGGGAAAACTCCAACCTAAGGAACCCAGATACACCCCTGAAACCACAAAAAATCAATATTCCCACAGAAGAAAAGCCCAAAGAAAGGAAATACATGTAAGTTACAATCAAAGATAACAAGAAACATCAATCAGTGGTCACAACTATTCCTTAATATCAATGGACTCAATTAACCTTTAAAAAGACACACACTAACAAGATGGATACAAAAACACAATCCATCTTTCTGTTGCATACAAGAAACACACCTCAACCACAAAGACAGACAGGCTCAGAGTAAAGGTTTGGGAAAAGATTTTCCAAGCAAATGGCCCTAAGAAACAAGCTGGGGTTGCCATCCTAATATCTAACAAAGTAGAGTTTAAACTAAAATCAATTAAAAGGGACCAAGATAGACATTACTTATTCATCACCAAAAAAATTGGTCAAGATATTTCAATCCTGAATATTTATGCCCCTAATATAAGGACACTTTTCTATGTAAAAGAAACACTACTAAAGCTCAAATCCCATATCAATTCCCACATACTTATAGTGGGAGACTTCAATACCCCACTTTCACCCCTGGATAGGTCAACCAGACAGAAACTCAACAGAGAAATAAGGAGTCTAACAGAGGTTATGAACAAATTGATTTAATAGATATGCACAGAAGCTTCTACCCAAATGCAAAGGAATAGACATATTTCTCAGCACCACATAGAACTTTCTCTAAAATTAACCACATAATTGCCCATAAAGCAAATGTCAATAGATATAAAAAACAGGAAGTAATTCCTTGTAACATATCAGACCACCAGGGCCTAAATTTAGAGTTTGAAAACATCAAAAATCACAGTAAGCCTACCAACTCATGGAAACCAAGCATCACTCAGCTGAACCACCTCTGGGTCAAGGAAGAAATTCAATAAAAGTCAAAGTCTTCCTAGAATTTAACATAAATGAATCCAAACTGTACCCAAATTTGTGGGACACAATGAAAGCAGTCTAAAGAGGAAAATTCATAGCACTAGTTGCCTACATGAAAAGCCTAGAGAAATTCGACACTAGAAGACTAACAGCACAGCTGAAAGCCTTAGAACAAATACAAGCAAACACACCTAGAAGGAGTAGATAGCAGGAAATAATCAAATTAGAGCTGAAATCAATACGTTTTAAACAAATAGAAGGGGTGGGAGGGGGAAGGGAGCTTGAACAAGCATATCCATGATAAAAAATATGACCTTATTCATAATAAAAATTAATAAAAATAAAGAAAGAAAATATACACTATTTTTAAATACACATTTCATGCCTATTTACAAAATGTAAATTAATTGAGCTACTAAGAATTACTAAAATATTCTTTAAAACAGTGTAAAAATCTATTAAACACATTCTTGAATATAGTCAAATTTAGTCTTTACAATCTTATTTAATTTAATCATAATGAACAAGATATTATATGTAGATCATCACATGGTTTATTTAAAAAACAAAAATTAGAAAATATTTAATAACTAACTCGGTTTAACAACAACTATTATGTTTTTACCTTACTAATATCTGAATGAAGGAACAAAAGCTCTGCAGCCAATCACGGAAGCTGGCAGAAGAGTCACAAGAATAGCCAGCCTTTCCTTCTGACTCCCATTGAGAAATTGGGAGAATAGTAAATGTTGTTTAAAAACACATCAAATTGTGTTCATGCATAACCTGAAAAGTAAAGATGTATGAGGAAGGGTATAAAATTGAAGAAGAGAAAACAGGAAAAGAGAGAGAGAGACAGAGACAGAGACAGACAGACAGACAGAGAGACAGAGAGAGAGGGGAGGAAGAGGAAAAAGTGAGAAAAATTAAGAAGAGGTAGAGAGAGGGACACAGACAGATAGACTGATAGAGGTAAAAATAATACATTTTTCTAAGAGAAGTTTCATCACATAAATACACAAAAGGAGACTTTTACAAATATTTAAGCAAAGTTTAAGATAAAAATATAATAAAGTTTACTTGAAATTTTATGCAGTTCAGAAATACGGTCAACAGTTTGGTTACATGCTTCAGAAAATTAATTTGAAGAATATTGCTACATTTATTTATCTAAATTATATGACCTAACATATAAACATATGACCCAAACTATAAAGCAAAATATATAAAAATCCCTTTCTTTTAAAAGTTATTGCAAACAGAAGAAAATGATCATTTAGAAAGTAAGGCTGAATAACCATTTCAAAATGCTGCTCTAAAGAAGAGAAAAAATAAAAATAAATAAACAAAGCCTACAGGATTAATCTAGGCAGCCCAATGTTTTAATAATAAGAGGTCCTGTGAGAATAAACAAATAAAATAGAAGAGAAATTACCAGAGAAGTACATCATTTCAAGGAATGAAAATAAACCATGTTTTCAAGATTAACAATGTCTGCTAAGTGCTCAATTTAATGAATTCTCATGCTGAGACAAAATATAATGAAATTGAGTAACACTGGGGCTGCAAATAAAAGCTTCTAAAAACCTCCCAGAGCAGGAAAAACCGCCAACAGCCTAAATTATCAAAATTATTAGTCAGGTGGTGTTCGACTTGAGCAATATTTTTGGCTGTGATGGAACATAGCAATGAGATGTGGGAAAATATAATGGCAAACAGTATGAATTAGGGCTTTCTATTGTCATGTGAAACTACATGCAAAACCAAAAGCAATTATTGTATAGTTTCAGAGTGATGGGACCCAGTGTTGTGGGCAAGGCTTGGTGAGATGGCAGAATAAGAAGTCAGAAACTACAAATCATGTACACACTGCAAGCAGAGAGAGAAAACAGGACAAGTAGTGTGGTTATAATTCCTAAAGCTTGCTCTCACTGACATATTTCCACCAGCAAACCTTTACCTCCTTAAGGTTTTATAACATCTCCAAACAGTGACACTAACCAGGGACCAGCTGTTCAAATACATTATCTTCTTTAAAGCATTAAAGCATCACATTTTCTTATCTTTAAAAGCCAGAGAATTAATCTAATACATATACTACAGTTAACTATTACTTAATAGAAAACGACTCCAAACCTGAATAACAAAAAAAAAAAAAAAAAAAAAAAATCATGTTTGCGAAGTTTGTGACTGTTAAAAAAGAAAATCCAGTGAAGGCAAAATTTATCAGTTGTGTTTTCTCTGGGCTTTGGAGAGGAAACCAATATCAAGAGGTTATTGTTTATAGAAAAGCCATTACTTTCCAAATTTGTGTACTGTATACCTATGAAAGTGGCTTCATTTTTACCAAAGCTCCAAGAAGTAATTGTTAAAGTAGCTATTTTACTCACTTGGGAGTCAATGAGAAGAATCATCTATGTACTTTTTTTTTGTATTTTGAACACTTTTTTCTTCTTCATTAAGTATTGTAAATTAAATAAATTATACAAAAACTACAATAAATTAAAATCCTTGAACTTTGCATTGAAGAAAAAAATGAACTATTACCCAATCAACTAAAAAAATTAATAGAGGTTGATATTATTCTAATTAAACATACTTAATTTAACTCCTGCTATGTAAACACACTTAGCTTTTAAGTGTGAACAGTATATTTTTAAACAAGATAAACAGAAATTCCTGTTATGATTGTAGAAAATTTAAACTTTAGTAGTTTCTTTTTAGTCTTCAGCAGTATGATCCAAATTAGTCATTCAATCATAAACTGGAAAAAGAAATTCAAGACAAAAATTTGAGTGCAAAGTAAATTACTGAGAAATCAAAGGACATAATCTCACATGCTGAAATAGTAATGAAAGAAGTAGAAATTATAAT
Organism: Sigmodon hispidus; assembly: GCA_004025045.1. Lineage (NCBI taxonomy): Eukaryota > Metazoa > Chordata > Mammalia > Rodentia > Cricetidae > Sigmodon > Sigmodon hispidus. Next base: position 83,654 of record PVIH01004870.1, read on the forward strand.
AAAAATCAGGCTTCCTATGATCTCAATGTTACTACTGAGAACATCATCAAGAATCAATCAACAGACTGTTTCTTAGCTAGGTAAAGAAACCAGATACAATTTCTATGTTATAGAATCCTTTGTTTATGTTACAACTCAGGGGTACGGTGAGATGTTTGCCCTGTTATGCAATCATTTTCTGATCTGTTCAGTATTGCCACACACCCATGCTTAAAATATGTTTCACTTCATACTAAGATTTTGTTTGTTTTGACCTTTTGTGAGTCACATATGAACTATCACAGAATCTGTGAATCTGTGAGATTGTTTGCGCATTTTCCCTCTTCTTTATGGAAAATATTTACTTGAAGTCAGCTACCCATCACTTCTAGCTCTTAAAAAGTTTCTACTTCCTATTACACAATGATGCCTGAACCTTAAAGATAGACTCACAAAGTAGGTATCCTACCAAAGATATATTAGATTACTACAAAGCATAGTTATGAGTCTCTATGTTAATTAAAATCAACTGCACAAAGCTTCTCTGGCAAGGAATGAATGATATAAATCCATTTAAGAAAAAAAAAGTTTTATGTTTCTCAAACTTTTTAGTATATAACCTAAAGAAGTCTCAGCATCTTGTCATCCTTGAAAGTGTTAAATATAGGTTTATATTTAGTCATTTAAAATCTGAGTTTCACCTCATATTCAAATAAGTTATTCCTCTAATTTTGTGGTTTTTATACATTATGTCACTTGCTAATCTGGTTTTGAGACAGCTTTTTACAATTAAAAATTTTGTCCCACAAAATTTGTACGCTTCCATTGAATAGGGCAATCTTTTTTGACAGAAACATAAATATTCCTTATGGAAACCCAGCTAAATAACTATTTATCCAATGATAGTAGGAATGCATGAGAGAATTTTGACTTGTCTTCTACAAAATTCTGAAATAATTTATTAGGGAACAATTTTTTTATTAGTGTTTAATCATTTTATTTGTAGCATAGATAAAATGCATTCATGCAATCTCTTACCATTTCCATTTTATTCTATACAAATTTGTGTCAAAATTATGATTCAATGGCATTGATGTACAGCCATTGTATATTTCTTATTATCTACCAAGAAAAAGTAGGACTGACCAATTAAGCTATTATACTATATGCAAGTAATAATATATAGGTTTTAAAACTAGACCTGGAAATTTAAACATTTGGTTTTTAGAATCTTTTGCTATAGTTGCTTTAAAAATTCATCAACTAGTCAAGCCACTTGATATCTTCTGCTATTAGTAGCATTGTTTTATTGATGATACCGAACCCTTTTGAACATTTTTCAGGAAATAAAATTCTACTTAGTTTCCAATAAAGGCTCTTCAGTTTTAAGCAAATAAATCAGTTGAATTTTATTTTTATGAAGTAAATTTCAATTTAATGTGTCTGGAGCTCAGCCTAAAATTCTGTACTTTTAAACAGCTCCTAGCTGGATGAGACCTCACATAAAACACTGGGTAAAAGCTTCTATGGAAGCTGGGAATTGCATCATTTTTCAAATGGCACATACTAATCTCACTTAAACTTCCTTTGCTTTTCTAGATACAAAGTTACAAGCTACAAACTTCTGTTGTAATACTAAATCAGACCCTACTATTTGTGAAGATACTTTACACATTTTTAATAAATGCACAATTTAAATTTTAACTGAAATGAGATCATTTAAAAACAGTATCTACAGTTTTATATAAAATGATATGGTTAAAAAACACTTGCTTCTCTTGCTTCTGGAAAACAGTGCCAAATATGAAAACCTTCTCTGTCATGAGAAGCAGACCAGACGAAAATATCAATATTGATTGGCATATTATGCTAGAAAATATAGCTCCAGCCTTTCTCATGACTTTTGTGTTACCCTATCTATATTTTTCCAGACTCCTTCTCTTATTTTGAGCTTTCACTCATTAATGAATAATTATTCTTATTGCTGTACCAGGAACAAAATTAGCTGTTAAATTGAAGAGCTTACACTCAGTGCATTTTCACAATATGTTATATTTAACTGAGAATAGAGAATAGGAGTTAAATAAGTAGCCCCAAGAATTAATACATTCATTTTTAATCTAGGCTGTCTTTACTATAATATGTTACTTTTTATATATTATTAAAAAAGATAAAGAATTATATTTTAAAGTAATTCAAGAAAAGATCATTAGATATTTTCATGTAATCATATCATTCTCATGTTGGAAAACCTAGAAGGTTATATTTTTCTTGGTTGAAAATCAAAACTCATTGGAATGGCTTTTGCGACTTATGACCAATTATCGTGGGAAATATTAATACTCACTTAATGCTGGAGATTTAATGTTAATTAAAAATCCTGAATTTTATTGCACATAATAAAAATTCCTTCTGATTATCTATGGATTTGTACCTAACAATTATTAAAACAATTGCTTAAAATCCAAACTTCCACCCACTTTTAAACCTTTATGTTTTGGCTCAATTTGTAATCTAAAATTTATTCCCCAAAATATTTCCAATAATTACTCTTGCCTATAAATTAAGTGTATGTAAAACATTACTTAAAATTCTTGTACAAAAGTATATGCCACATATAAGAAAATTTAAAGTGAAAGATGTATACTAGTTAGGGTTAATCAAGAAAGATCAATGTAATTTGCATAAGATTGCTATTACTTGGTCTCAGTATTCACATAGAACAAACTTTCAATAAAGGTTAACAAAATAAGAAATCTATCATTTATTATTGAAGTGTTTAAGAATCTACTAAAGTAATATAGAGATTAAAGCTCCATACACTTAAATGCTGTCTTCTTGTATGTCAACTGAAAATACATAAAGAAATACATATGAATAAATAGTCATTACAACAAAACACCACTTTATATTGATTAATATTAAAGCCACTGAGAAAATTTTAAACACTTTCTATTACTCTGCAAAGATTGCATTCATATTGTTTTAAACTCTTCATCTTATGCTTTGGTGTTAGTCTTGCATAGGTAAGTGACAAGTCATTAATAATGGGTTTGCATTTGGTTTATATGGCTTTGATAACACAATAATGCTCATAAACATCTTATTATCACATCATAAAACTGCCTTTTGTAGAACTAACGAACTATTTGAGGAAATGTCAATTACACAAAAATTATATTCTATACAATAGAATATTGGAGTTTTAGTGACAACATAATAATTTCCATAATATAGAACAGGTAATGGAAATTAAAATACACAAAATCTTCAGGGAGTTTATTATATACTGCTTGGTTTACAAAAAAGCAAAAAGCAAATCATGTCCAAGCTGCAAACTGCAACCACTAAACAGCTTGGGATCTGAAACACCTTGGACAGGCACCTTGGATCCCACTCCCTCTACAGGAACATCTGACTCAGTCTTGATGTTGGGGAGAGGAAACTGGATCTGCCAGGAGTGGATGCTGAACTGAGCTATATTGGGACCTTGGGCTCTCCTGCCCTTGCTGGGGAGGAGATGGGAAGAAGTTGGGAAGAGAGAGTGACTGGAGGGGGTGGAAGGGGGAAGGGACCTTGAATAATGATATACATGGATAGAAAAATGTGACTTTATTCATAATAAAAAAGAAAGATAAAAAAACAAGACTTCATCTACTTGATGCTAGAGATTCAAGTACATAGTATCACTTTTGAGCATAGGAGATCAAGTTTTCCACTTCATTAACAGAATTGTATAACTATGAAAGTGTGAAGTTTATTTTTTAAACACTCTTAATAGAAATGTTTTATTTCCACTTACGCAAATGAATTATCCTTGAACATTTTCTCTTATAGATAAATAAACTTGAAAGTACTTATTTACACTAAAAAAAAAAAAGAAAAGAAAAGCACATGAATTGGTTTTTCAAATACAAAGAGTTTGAAAAATGGGCAAGATAAAGAGATGGAATGTAGGATCATTTTGGAGAGAAAGAGGAATAATTAAGTAGTAAAAAACTCAAAAAATAAAAAAAATTCATTCTAAAGCCAGTATGTTTAACAAAAAAATATACAGTGAAAAAACATTTGCATAACTCTTATATTCTGAAAATAAAAATTTAGTATTTGCCTCAATGGAAGGAAGAAAAACAGAATAAAAAAAGGTAGCTAAATGACTGTTTGCTTTTGCACATTTTGCCTTAAGTGGACTATTTTGGACTATCTCGGATAACAAATTTCTATTCAAAACAGAAATTCATTTTATATTTTATTTATTTCTTAGGCAAATAAATAAAATCATTAGCTTCAAATACATAAAAGTTCAAAGATTATTCATGTTTATAACGTGATCTATACATTACTTAGGAATATAATTATGGATGTAGCTACAAATATGAAGCTCATTATAAATTATGAAAAAGTTGATTCATCAATCCAGTATTCTTGTCCAAGGTTTGTTCCATGTTTTCCATCCTGAAACCAAAGTCTGGAGATTGTTGCCTTATCTAGTGTTGCAGGAGTTAGCCAGAAAGATTGTTCGATGTTTCAGTTGCCTACCACTATGCCTGACAAATATGTTTTATCCCTCAAAGTGATATGACAGACAGAGAAAATGGATTCTTTTTTTCTTTTATTATTATGAATAAAGTCTCATTTTTTATCCATGAGGGCTAAAGATGTTGAGCACTTTTTCAAGTGCCTTTCAGCCATTTGTAATTCTTATGCTGCAAATTTCCTTTTTAGTTCTGAATCCCATTTATTGATTGGGTTATTCAAGGTTTTGAGCTCTAGATTCTTGAGTTCTCTATATATTTTAGAGATCAGTCTTCTATTACATGTAGGGTTGGTGAAAGTCTTTTCTAATTCTATAGGGTGTTGTTTTGTCTTATTGAGTGTGTCCTTGGCATTACAAAGAATGGATTCTACCTAGTCTTCTGAAATTTAGAAGCTTACTATAGTCTCTCTCTGTCTCTCTGTCTCTCTGTCTCTCTCTCTCTCTGTCTCTCTCTCTCTCTCTGTATGTGTGAATGTGTGTTTGTGTAGACATTTGAACACTCCCAATTAAATACACAAATGTAGCTGAAACATTTAAAAGTAAAATGGCAGTGGTAATTGTCTAAAACCTACATATGTATATGAGAGAGAGAGATATGTACATGCACATTAGAGCATATATATGTTATTTAGAATAATAAAGTGCAAGTTTTATACAAATAATTGCAATGCCATATTATTTAGTTAGTAATGGCAAAAAATAGTCCCTACATATTCTGTATAGAAGCCCCTTTTCCAAATATTTTCTTTCTCCATATGTAATGCCTGTGAATGTGGAATCCACACTTGACTATTTTGCTTGTCAACTCCACAGAACTAATGCCAGTAGATTTAACTAAAAACACAGCTTACTAATAACAAAGACCCTATTCGTTCCCATTTTCTAATTTTTTTGAACACAGATGCATGGACATCTAAAGTTCAAGGGTTACTATTTCAAAATAAAAACATTTTATTTTCTAATATTTTACACCTTCTCAAAGAATATTATATAAATTAAGTACCATGAGGCAATTTTAAAGGCAAACTGTAAAATAATGTGCTCAGAATGAAAGACTAATCAGGGATTCCCAGTGAAAATGTGCCTTTGTGAAAGCCACCCCTTTCAAATAGACATCATTGGTTCAAGATACATGTTCTTTCATGTTGAAAAACATGCTTTTATAGTTAACTATTAAAATAAAATTTAAGTAGATTCACTTGGATGTACTTGACTTTTTTCCACAATAATGTCATGACAAAGACAATATATTAAAGATAACCTATATTTATTTCAGGAAAGCTTTCATTTCTGCACAAAGTTCATTGATCCACCAGGTCAGTGCCAGCACAGAAGCTGAGATTTATTAAAATATATAAGAAGTAATCTCAAGTATGGAGACAGACCATGTCAATAAAGAGATTAAAAAGTAGGCAAAAAGGTAATCCTACTGAAGCCCAAAATCAATGATGAACCAAATGGCTGAGGACATCCAAGGGAAGACATTCTTCAGGCACCACCATTGACTAACACTTGACTACAAAAAAAATCACCTGCCAGAAACAAATCTGTGTGTTTAAAAATTGCTTCAAAAATAATGTGATTTCTTCATACATGTTTTTAACTTGGATATTTTCTGGATTTCATTATAAATAAAATATTGGTTGGAATACATTTACATTTGATATGTATCTTATAATACTCTGCTTGGAAATTGTGCTAGTTAATTTTATATTACAACTGGATTGAACCATTGAAAATATAGTTGTTTTTAAAGATTTCTTGTGTATGTGTCTACTAAGCTGTCTACAGAGAATTGGTTCAATATTTGTATTGATGAACAAAAAAAGTTGATAGTCAATAAAACTACTCATGAAATAGAAAAGGAGACTAAATTCCCTATGTGCAGAATAAACATTCAAGTGGAATAGTCTTATCTTTCCCTGGGCTGTGCTGTTGACCCTCAAAGTCCTTTTCAGACTTCAGAATCAGACTGGAATATTAACCAGCTTTCTTTGTGGATCATTAGCCTATAGATCATCTGTCTTATCAGCTTCCATACTGTGTGAATCAATGTGTTACAGTAAAACCTCATTCTGAATTCATTAAGCTGTTTCTCTGGAGAATATTGACTAATACAAAACTAGAATAACAAGAAAGCTCTTACATCAGAATAGCCAAAACACCACAAAAATTTATCTTAATTCATAAAGCTGGCAAAGAGAACTTCAGGACTAATCTGAAAACAATTTAATAGCATCCTTGAAGAGCAAAATTATTTCCATCATGCTAGTCTAATCATCAATTTCATATTTTCCTAATGTAATTTTTCCTAATTGCCAAAGGTCTACTCTTTTGTTGCTATAACTGATGCCCTGTTTATAAAGAATCCCCATGTCTGTGTGTTCTTCCAGAAACAAGCATGTACTGAGGCTCATATTTGCAGGTATGCTTCTTAAATATACCATATGCCTATTCTGACTGCCCTTTCTAACACAATATACAAGCCAGAGTATAGTGATGGTGTACTGATGACAAATAACCAGCTGTCTGATAAAGATTTGGGAATCCTCACCACTAAAAGTAAAGCATTTTACATGTAAACTGAAATTGAAATACTTTAAAAATGTTTTGTAGCAAACTACAATTTGTGTGTTGTTATATGTCAGCTTGATGACATAATTAGCTTGTTAATATTTCAAAGTAAAGTATAAGGTTCTTAAAAGCAAGGGAGACTTAATAAGTGTATATGCTTTGAATTATTTTTTATATAATACATCAATTTACTTCTTAACTATTCGTGGAAAAACTTAACTACTTTACTTGTCTTTTTATTCATTCATTTTGTGTGTGCCTACTTAATCACCTGAATCATTTATTTATTCTGTTTGCTTATCTCAATTATTAATGAGCACTTAGTTGTATGATAATCACAGTACTTGTGTAACAAACATACCTGTTGAATTATAAAATTCAACAATCCCATTTGGAATTTTTATCTGTGGTATTATTAAATATACTGACTTTGTTATATATTGTAAAGCATTTCTATGAAGAAACGCTTTAATTCCATACTAAAAATAATTAACCATTAATTCTAAAAACATTAAACTATTAAAATTTTACTTCATAAGGGCAAAGTTAAAGACTTCTCAATTAGCGTTTATGATGTTTCATTATTCTTAGATATAGTACATTTTATTCTTAGGAGGAAATGCAATACTCCCTAATATCTAAATTTTGAGATAGCATAAATTAATACCAAAAGAAATTATTACATTTTCCTTTCTTTATCACTTCTCATATTTCTATAGAAGTCAAAAATTTTGCATCTGTTTCTGGAATGTGAAACATTTAGAATTTATATAACATAAAACAAATTCATTATTTATTTTAAACATTTACTAATTAATCAATAAGCATAGCAATCAAAGTAAACGAGATTTCATAAAAAGAGGCAATTCAGACTCATTCCTCATAAATCTCTAACATCTAGTCCTTACTTTCTACCTCTAGAATTTCATGATCATTTTGAAGCCAGTAAAAGTGCTATTCAGTCTTTTTGTTTATTATTTAACTCAAGTCTGTTGTTGCAAAAACTGCTATTAAATTTTAAAGGAAAGTACTAGGGAAAGGATCTATGAATCACTGTGGCCTGACAAAACTAATCTACAGTAATTCTTAGGATAGCTTATAAACCATGGGGCATATAAGCTTTATCTTTATTGACCATTAAAAGGTATCTTGTTGAATTGCAGATGACTAGATAACTTGTGCCCTGTGGTCTATATTTGAGATCCAAACAATAAACAGAACTTGGAAGACTATGTCCTGTACTGTGAAAATTATATTTATTTTTTATTTATTTATTATGAATAAAGTCATATTTTTTATCCTTGTATATCCTTATTCAATTCAACTCCCATCCCCATCCCACCCCTTCCAGCCACTCTCTCTTCTCCACATCACTTTATCTCCTCCCCAGCAAGGGCAGGAGGTCCCAAAGTCCCAATGTGGCTTAGTTCAGCATCCACTCCAGGCAAATCCACTTTCCTCACCCCAACATCAAGAGTGGTTCAGGTGTTCCTCTGGAGGGAGTGGGATTCAAGGTGCCTGTGCAAGATGTTTCAGATCCCAAGCTGTTCAGTGTTTGTGGTTTGCAGCTTGGACATGCTTTGCTTTTTGCTTTTTTGTTTAGAGTCTACTAACAAGAAAGTACATCCCCTACTTATCTTTATGAGTTTGTGATACCTTGCTCCAGAGGATGTTATATTTATCAACAAGATATTAAAATAGCACAGAAACAAGAATCAAATATGTGAGTTTTGAGAATGATTTTTATGCTACCTGGATTTGTCACTGTAGTCTGTACATTCCTTCAATGGCAAGTCTTCAAGCTATTTAGATTATTCTTTGCAGCAATATCATGCCTCCAACAATCCTATGAATGTCAGTGGGAACTGAAACACTAGGGCAACATATTTATGTAAATTTCCTTTTGAATGATTTATGTCAGCCTTCTATTGTTTATTTTAATTACTCTGTTTCTAGATAATTCAGCATCCCTTTTTTATTTTTTAAAAACTGCTGAATAATGCTAAAATTACAATGATATGCCTTCTTGGGAACTGTTTACAGCAAATACTGTAGGCATTTTGCCTCTAACTTCCCCTAGTTTTGTGTATTTTGTGTTTATTACTAACTAGCCTCTTGACTTCTTCAAACCTTCCCAAGAATACTGACTTTCCCTGTATTTCCCCAAAGCTGTTCCTGGGATGATCAACTACAACAAACACAGGTCTATCATGGGAAAAAAATCATGAAAAAAAAAGCTAAACTCTATAATTTTTATTGTATAGAAATAGAATGTTCTTTTAAAAACTTTAAAAACTGTTTTTTTAACTATTTAGGCTTTTTGAATTTTTAAGCTTGTATATTTTTGTTTGCTTACTCAGGATCATTCTATGATTTAATGCATACAGCACTGGTTTAAATTCAACATAATTTTTAGTTTTAGGGTTCATTGAATAACTATCTTCAGAGGGTATTTGTCATATACAGAGACTCACAGCAATTCTTACATGATGAGTCTAGAAAAATATAATCATAATAAAATATCTTTAGTACATTTGGTAATAATTATTCTGCAAGTTGTGGAAAGTTAGCTGTGGCTTGAGATACGGCTCAGTATTAAAGAACTTAGACTACTCTGACAAATGAAGAAAGTTGAGCTTCCAGCACACACAATGAACACCTCATAACTGCTCGCAATTACAGCTTTATAAAGAGCTGATTCCTTTGGTACCTGTGGGCATCTCCACTCATATCATAATACCTCTATACTAAAAAGCACAAATACACATAGTTTAAAATGGCAAAAATATACCATGTTAAATACATAAAATGATTAATTGAAATAATTTATTAGAAAAATGACTTAAGAGAAAGCTTTATAATTCTGTATTCATTTCTTTCTATGTTATAGTCCAATTTTTGACTTTATAAATAAAATATTCAGCATGATTCAATAACTTTTTAATACTAAACTTAGTTAAGAAAACAAGTAAGTATTATTCTGGTGATATTACTGAAATTCTAAAACCTGCAGCAACTGCTTTTGGACAAGGACATTTAATGGAGATAAGAATATGTGATGTAGTAGCTGATGGTTAGTCATTCAACAGGACTAGAGTTAGAAGAGTAGGTGATACCTGAAGTGGGAGCACGTAGGAGAGCCCTCACAATTCAACAGTGAGAAGCTCTCTACAAAGTCAAGAGACCTTACCATGTAAGTGTCATTAAGCAACCTACCTGCACCTTAACTTGACCTTACAGACTTAGGGACTAAGAAAATAACAATATCATTTTAGTCTCATACAGAAAAATAAAACATTGCAAGACTTCCCAAATCTTTTTATCAGTGCTCCCATTAAAACAAAACAAAAAACTTGTCTTACTCTCTTATTGAAATGATTCACATTTTGTGTTCAATTCATGAGTTTAATGCTCATAGAAATTGATAACTGCATCCAGTAAATAAAAATAGTATGTCTAAAATAAATTAGAATGATATGCTTATACCAACTGAATATCCCATTACATCTCAATAAAAACATTTTCTATTAATTTATACTATGATTTACAATCATATCACATGTATTGTTTCAAAACAGCCAATATTTTACTCAAAGACACCAAAATCCAAGAACATTATTTCATGATTTGTTAATGGCCATTGTTACACTTGGGAAATCTGAGATTATGAAGTAATCTACTACATTCAGGTACTTTTCAAGCCTTTCTGTTCCCTACATTCTTTCTGTATGGAATGAACTTGAAAATATGTACATATATAAAATACATGCATATTATATAATATATGTGTGTGAAATACTACATGTATATATGTAAAAATGATGAAATGAAAGGAAGCTTTCAGCTTTAGAATTAGTGTAGAACACAGGAGGAGACAAATGTAGAATAATATTAGATTGCCTTGAACTTTGCACTCAGTTAATAGAGAGTCATCAATCAAATAAGTACAAGGTCTCATGCACATATTTTCATTGTGATAGATGTGCAGGACTGTGAGAGATAAAGTATTCCAGTATTTGATTCTATATCCTATATCCCAAATCACTGTGGAAACCCCAATAAGCAAGATAAATGGATTTTAGGTTAACAAAAAACAGTGGAATGAAACTCTGATTCTATGTGATATGAACTATAAAGAAGAAGATTCTTATCCACACATGAAAATAAGAAATATATGGAACTCTCTGAGGGAATAAGGCTTTGAGGAGCCTCTCTTACTGGCATCTTGACATTGGACATACATACAATACATTGATCTTTATTATATTTGCTTTTGTTATGGTATCCTAAGCAAAGTAGTATTAGGGTAAATGTAATATTAATTACTTTATACTTACCTTAATATTAATATATGTTATATCAAAACTATTTGGTTAGAATTTCCATTATGTTAAATAAACATATGCATGAGAATACTTATATATTTAGAATACTTCATTATTAGTTTTTTATATATAATTTGTGACAATAGGACTAAGTTACTAGTATGTAAAGAGATTACATCTAGATTTTAATATTGGATTACTGGTGTCTTCTAGCTAAATGATCTGAGAAATGTCAACTTCCTTATTGCTGTATAAATGATCATATATGTCAAGTATAAATAAGAATTATTTATTAAGTCATATGGTTGCTATAAGGCAGGAGAAACTAACTAATATATCTGAAGTCCATATGGCAATGTTTAGCACCAAGTAGGTGCTATTTCTACAATGGTTTCTAAATCAAAAAAATATAAAAGATGTGTAAAAAAGCTAAAAGTAGTAGGATTGGTGGTGTAAAAGCCAAGGTTTATACATAAATATTATGTATAATATATAATATATACACATATAAGCACATATATTTATCATGTACATATATTTATATATGTATTATGCAATGTGTGATTATTTATATATATATATTTTAAATTCAAACTAATCTCATTTTATTTTTTTTAGAAAAAGGAAGCTGACTTTTATCGTATCAACAGTCATTCTTAAACATGAACATGCATACGTAATAGTCTACGCACACATCACAGTTTTTAACGTTAGTTAATAAAAGTTAAACACACAACATACATCCTTACCAAAAAAAAAAAAAGTCAAAATGCAAACTTAAAACAAAAGTCTTACTAATTTAAAAAAGGTTTGTGTTGGGTACCATTTGTACAACACAGTTAATTTAAACATTTCATTTTGGCTGGACATGAAAAAGCGGCAGTAGAAAATAAATTCATGAGAATTTTAAATAGCAGAATAGGCAGTTTTGCCATGCAGGAGAAGCAATATTAAATATTAATTTTCAAAAAAAATCCACATTTAAAAATATTTAGTTCAAGTCACAGAACTTTTCTCAGTAGAGACCTCAATGCAATGCATAATTAGCTGCCTTAGATGACCTGTTGGCACAGAAAAGAAGTCTTAAGAACAAGAACATGATTAAAAAGTGGGAAGAGGAACAGAGGAAAGAAACCAAAGCAAGAATAAGGAGATTTAATATTAGTCACTAAAGACTGCATTCTCGGTCACTGAAGAACACTGTGCTCCATCTGCAGCAGGGGCTTGTTCCACACCACTTACTGCAGCATGGACCTAATTTGCTTGGAGGTAGTCTCATCATTCAAATGTTTTGTTGTGTACCTCAGAGCATTGAGAAGACCTTCTACGCTATTAGGAGGTTGGTCCTTAAGAACTTTGATACAACCTTTCATATCAATTTTGGAAGTTTTGGCAAATGCTCCCACTGGATGGACATGGTCATAGAGTATTATGACACCCACCATTACCCTCAAGCAGAATGATACTGTCTCTTCATTGGTAAATCTGCTTCTGTATTCCGGTGTCTCCAGCATGACTCTGCATACACTTGCCATGGTGCTCAAACAATCTGTGGTATTTTCTATCGGGAGATTTTTGATCTCTGATACAAATTTTGTTGTTGCATCACTTAAGGTTTTCAGCATTGGGGTAGCCTCAGCATAAAACAAAGATATTCGATTTGCCAACTCATTATTTACTTCATTTTCTCCCTCTGCCGGTACATTATCAATTCTCATCCGGCTCAATGTTCTTCTATAGTAGCTGAAGTCATTCTGCATGGCAGGATTTGTCATCTTGAGTTCATCAAACCGGAGTGTGAAATGAAGAATCTCTGCAAACTGTTTAGCAAGAGCCTGCTCTCGCTCTAGATAATGGGTGGGGGAGTATGGTGTACTAGTCAAGGCTCCCAGAAGGCCTCTTAATGCTGCTTCTAGTATCTGAGAAAATTCATAATTTTTTTTTTAATTTGCCTACTAGTGGCACAACTGCACCCCACGCCTTCTCTTGCAATTTTTCATCTGCTGGATGCTGGATTGCCTCTCGTATTTCATGGCCAGCTCCTCTGTATGATTGCAGGTCCTCCAAGATGCCTTCTGTATCTTTTAACACTACATTCACTTGATTATATATTTCCTTCTCAGACTCTGTAGGCTGGGCATCATATAGAATGAACTGGCTTTTAACATTACATACACCAGGCTGCCCCCTCACACTTGTAAATCTTCTGCTTCAATCCAAGTGTTTCAAAATCCAAGGAAAAATGTGCTGCATTGTGGTCTATGTCCCTGGTTAGCACGTTAATGAGATTACCCATGCCAGCAGCCAGTGCTGGTGATTCTGTCTTTGTCCTATCCGCCACGAGAACGGGCACTCCGCCGGGTTCCTCTCAGCCGCCCGCGGCTCCTTATGGCGCTATAGGGAGCCCCGGGGCACCTGCCCCTCTAGCGGAGCTGCGAAGAGCCAGTTAACCTCATTTTCAATATTATGATACCTTAAAATATTCTGCAAATATTATGATACCTAAAAAATTGAAAATCATATGTTGTATTGCAAATAAAAACATGCTTCACAGTTAAAGAGTTTTCAGGGATACATCATATTAAGTCTTTGGACAAATCATCAAAAATATAATTAAATTTACTTAGCAAAGTATTTTAAATAAATCCATTGATGGTAGAAGAAACTCATTCTATAGATTATTGCATCTGAGTCACATGGACAAAGTGACACACACTATTAAGTTCATTTGAACGGGTGAGTTTTGAGTTTTACATGTTCAAAGACTACACTGATTTTGGAAATGGGACTGAGGTCCAAGAATTTTAAAGCCCTCATTGATTAGAACAGTACCAAGAAAATTTATTTTAAATGATGTACATTAACCACAAAGATTTTATGACTATAATTTTATGCTTTGCATCTATATTTTATTGACTACAGTAGATATAATGAGCATATTTTCATTTTTATATATTTCAAGAATTTTATTTATTCGATGTCTTTCCCATTAAAATTTCTTTATTAATATACGTACATATTATTTGGTGATTTTACATCATGCACCCCATCAAACTCAGTTATCAGACCTCCCAGATTCATGCCCACTCTTATAATCTCCTCATGTACGAAAAGCCCATCCATGCTGTTCGTTTACTTACTGGAGCATAATTACACTTCCTGTGGCCTAAAAGAAAACAAGTCTTTCCACACCCACACCACAGCCACAGACCCTCAATGCAGAAGTAAGGCACTGTGTCACTGTATTCTAGCCTTGAATTCTCTGAACAATGATATCTCTGTCTTTTTTTTTTTTTAAGCCCACTAATGAGTGAGTATATCCCTGCTTCTTGTTCTGGGATTGTGATACCATGCTCAGGAGGATATTCTCCATATCCATTCATTTGCCTTCAAATGTTAGAGAATCATTTTTTTCTTACTGCTGAGAAACACTCCATTGTGTAGATGTACCACAGATTGTTATTTCATTCCTCAGCTGACAGGCATCTAGGTTGTTTACAGATTCTTGCTATTATGAATAATGCTGCTATGAGCATATTTAAAGTTAATGCTCTGGGGGCATGAATGTGTGTCTTTAGGTTATATGCCTAAGAGTGATATTGCTGGATCATTGGGGAGATTGATTCTCAGTTTTCTGAGAAACTGCCATATTGCATTCCAGAGTGACTATACAAGCTTACACTCTCACCAATAATGGAGGAGTGATCCCCTTGCTCTGAATTCTCTCCAGCATAGACTGTCATCTGTGTTTTTCATTTTAGCCATTCTGTCAGGTGTAAGGTAGTATCTCAAAGTTGTTTTGATTTGGATTTCTTTGATGGCTAAAGATGTCGAGCACTTTTGATGTGCCTTTCAGTAATTTTTAATTCTTCTGCTAAGAAGTCCCTTTTTAGTTCTGAACCCCATTTTTAATTGGGTTTTTAAGGATTTTGGTCTCTAGCTGCTTGAATTCTCTATATATTTTAGAGATCAGTTCTCTATCACTTGTAGGGTTGGTAAATATCTTTTCCCATTCTGTAGGTTGTCATTTGGCATATTGACTGTGTCCTTGGCCTTATAGAAACTTCTCAGTTTCAGGAGGTCCTACTTATTGACTTTTGTTCTTATTCTCTGTGCTACTGGTGTTATATTTAGGAAGTGGTCACTTGTGCCAATATGTTGGAGTGTATTTTCCACTTTCTTTCCTATCAAGTTCAGAGTAGCTGAGTTTATGTTGAGGTCTTTGATCCACTTGGATTTAAGTTTTGTGTAAGTTTGATCATTTCCTGCCATCTATTTCTTCTAGGTGAGTTTGCTAATAATTGTTCTAGGACTTTCAGCTCTGTTGATTATTCTCTTATGTGTGATTTCTCTAGTCTTTTAATGTAGGTATCTAATGCTATGTATTTTCCTCTTAAGACTTCTTTCATTGTGTCCCATAAGTTTGACTATGTCATGGATTCATTTTCATTCCCTCTAGGAAGTCTTTGATTTCTTTCCTAATTTCTTCCTTGACTCAGATGTGATGCAATTGAGTTATATTTAATTTCCTTGAGTTGGTAGGCTTTCTGTGATTCTTTGTTCTTCTGTAGTTTAGTGGCTTCATTATTATATGGCAACCAGGCTATTTTTGTGGGTCTAGTCTATTTGTTGTTCTGTAAGCTTCCTGTATCTTTATAGGCATTTCCTTATTTAGGTTGGGAAAGTTTGTTTGTTTGTTTGTTTTTTTAGATTGCTACACATATATTTACTTTGTGTTCAGCTTTCCCTCTGAATTTTTTTTTTCTATCCCTGTATATCCTTATTCAAGGTCCCTTCCCCCTCCCACCACATCAGGTCATTTTTTTCTTCTCCACAACTCCCCATCCCCTCCCTGGGCAGGCAGCAGACAGTCCTATGGTCCCTCTGACCCAATAATGCTTAGTTCAGTCTCCACTCCTGACAAATCCAGTTTTGTCCCCACTCCCTCAAGAGTGAGTCAGGTGTTCCTATAGTTGGAGTGGGATCCAAAGGGTCAGTCCAGGGTGTTTCTGATCTCAAGCTGTTCAGTGGTTGTGGTTTGCAGCTTGGGCATGTTTGGCTTTTATTCTTGTTTGTTTGTTTAGAGACCACTAATGAGTGAATACATCCCCTGCTTATCTTTCCAAGTTTGTGATACCTCGCTAAGGAGGATATTCTCCAAATCCATCCATTTGCCTGCGAATTTTAGGATATCATTTTTGTGTTGGGTATATTGCCTTTGAGCTGGTATTTTTCTCATTCTTCAATTTCATTTATTCTCAGGTTTGACTTTTTCATGTTGTCCCATATTTCCTAGACATTGTGTGTCATGACTTTTTTGGTTTTAATGTTTTCTGGAGTATAAATATTTTAAAACATATCTACCTAATATCAAATTAGAACTGGATTTTATACATTCATTTAGTGTCTTTCAATAGTATGCATGTTCCTTATTAGTTCTCAAATTTTCCTCCTATATCCCTCATTAATTTTTTCAATATTCTATATATTCTTTTTTTTCTTTTCAAACTAACTTACATATAATGAGACACTTATATGATGTCTTCTATATGAATGTCTCAGGAAATACTGTATAAGACAACTCTAATTAAGGTAAAATCAGAAGTCTGAGGGAAGGAGGTTCTTGAAAAAGCATCCACTAGATATTAGAATATAAGTTGTATCCATTATCTCTAGGCAGCTGTGGTTGATTATAAAAGATGTTCACAATATCAACTCAATCAATAATCCAGTGTGGACATAGAAGAAGCTTGGGGGACCCCATCTCTAGGTATGAAACAGTTAATAGTTGGTGGCTGCTGAAAGGTGAATTCAGTTTTTAAAAAATAAGGGTGAAACCATAGAAGACAGGTGAAAAGATGTATCTGAAAAATATTAAGGCAAAGAAGTGGAAAGCAAATATGATTATGATCCAGTGTATTAATGCATAAAATACTAAAAGATTTTGTAAAATATTATATTTTATATTAATTAAAACTTTTATACAGTATATTGAGATCACCTATTTATACTCCCTAAACTTTTTCTACTTTCTCCTCCCTCCTTACCAGCCAAACCTTATGCCCCTTTTCTTTGGCAGTACATATGATTCGGCTTTCTTTTGCATCTAAATTCAAGCATATTGGTGATAAAGATAAATAAGATAACATGAGAACATATAAAATCCATACAAAACAAATAAACAATGAAGAACAAGAAATACACAAGTAGTACACCCACAAGAAACACTAAAAAACCAAAGAAGAAAAACAATGACTAAACAAGGCAACTATACCAAGAAGTCTACAAAAGCACTATTGATTCTATTTTACATTGCCCAACTATCATAAAGTGTGGTTGATACATCCAATGATTCTATTGCAAAAAATTACTGTCCTTTGAAAATACATACCAGGTAAGAAACTCAACTTTGGCGGGGAAGACAATCTGCCCAGACAATGACTGACATAATAGCACAAGGAAGCAGAGAAGTTCCTAAAAGCACAGGTGAGAGGTAAGAGATCAGAAGGTGAATTCTGCCACCCGAACCCAGGTCCTGAGATGGCTTCTCAGCTTCAGTGCTGACCATAACCCACCCAGTACAAGGCTGGTGTAATAGTAATAGAAGGAACAGCCAATTCCCTGGGAGCACAGCTGAGGGCCCTAGAACAAGTAGAAGAAACTCACGGAATAGACGGCAGGAAATAATCAAATTTAGCGCTGAAATCAACACAATTAAACAAAAAGAACAATACAGAAAATCAAGGAATCAATGAGTTGGTTCTTTGAGAAAGTTAATAAGATAGATAAACCCTTATCCAAATTAACCAAAAAGCATGGAGAATGTATCACAATTAACAAAATCACAAATGAAAAGGGGGATAGCCAGGAAATCCAAGGAATTATCAGGTCATACTTTGAAAACCTACACTCCACAAAAATGGAGAACCTAGAAAAAAATGGATAGCTTTCTGGACAGGTACCATTTACCAAAATTAAATCAAGATCAGATTAAAGACAAAAACGGTCCTATAACACCAAAGGAAATTGAAGCTCTCATTAAAAGTCTCCCAAATTAAAAAAATAAATAAATAAAAAATAAAATAAAAAAAAGCTCAGGCTCAGGTGGATTCAGTGCAGAGTTCTACCAGACATTCAAAGAAGAGTTAATACCAATAATCCTCAAATTGTTCCATACAGTGGAAACTGAAGGAACATTGCCAAACACTTTTTATAAAGCCACAATAATCCTGATATCCAAGCCACTCAAAGATGCAACAAAGAAAGAGAATTACAGAGTAATTTCTCTAAAGAACATTGATGCAAAAATTCTCAACAAAATTATGGGAAACCATATACAAAAACATATAAAAAATATCAACCACCACAATCAAGTAGGCTTCATCCCAGAAATGCAGGGATGATATAACATATGGAAAAATGTAAATGTCATCCTTCATATAAACAAATTGAAGGAAAAAAAACCCTCTGGTCATTTTCGTAGATGCTAAAAAAGTCTTTGACAAAATCCAACATGCCTTCATGATAAAAGTCCTGGAGAGAGCAAGAATGCAGGGAAAATAACCTAAATATAAAAAAGGTGACTTACAAAAAAGCCAATGGCCAGCATCAGACTAAATGGAGAAGAACTCAAAGCAATCCCACTAATATCAGGAAGTAGATAAGGATATCCTCTTCCCATTATCTATTCAATATAGTTCTCAAACTTTTAGCTAAAGCAAAAAGAAAACAAAACAAGATTAAGGGGATACAAATTGGAAAGAAGTGAAACTATCTCTATTTGTAGATGGTATGGTTGTATACATAAGTGATCTACAAAATTGTACCAGGGAACTTATACATCTGATAAACACCTTCAGCAATGTAACAGGATACAAGATTAACTCAAAGGAATCAGTAGCCCTCCTATACACTAAAATAAAAGGGCTGAAAAAGAAATAAGGGAAACTTCACCCTTTGAAATAGCTGCAAATAGCATTAAATACCTTGAAGTAACTATAACCAAAGAAGTAACAGATCTATTTGACCAGAACTTTAAATCACTGAAGAAAGAAATTGAAGAGGATATCAGACAATGGAACCCATGATCCTGGATAGGTAGGATCAACAAAGTAAAATGGCAATTCTACCAAAGCAATCTACAGATTCAACACACTTCTCATCAAACTCCCAACACAATTTTATACAAACCTTGAAAGAACAATACTCAATTTTATTTGGAATAATAGAAAAGCCAGGATTGCAAAAACAATTTTGCTCAACAATAGAACCTCAGTAGGCATCACCATCGCTGACTTCAAATTATACTATAGAGCCACAATAATAAAAGCACTTGGTACTGGCATAAAAGAAGACTTCTGGATCAATGAAATTGAAGTTCCAGACATCAACCTATACACCTATGAACACTTAATTTTTGACAAACAGGCCAAAAATATTTGATAAAAGAAAGATAGTACCTTCAGTAAATGATGTAGGCATAACTGGGTGTTAGTCTGTAGAAAAATGAAAATAGATCCAAACCTATCGCCTTGCACAAAACTTAAATCCAAGTATATCAAAGACCTCAACATAAACTTAGCTACACTGAACTTAATAGAAATGAAAGTGGAAAATACTCTTCAACACATTGGCACAAGTGACCACTTGTAAATATAATACCAGTAGCACAGACATTAAGAACAGTAGTCAATAAGTAGGACCTCCTGAAACCCGAAGCTTCTGTAAGGCCAAAGACACCATCAATATGACAAAAATGACAGCCTACAGAATGGAAATAATTTTTGCCAACCCTACAAGTGATAGAGAATTGCTCTCTGAAATATATAGAGAACTCAAGCAGAGACCAAAACTCTTAATAACCTAATTAAAAATGGGGTTCAGAACTAAAAATGGACTTCTAAGTAGAATAATTTCAAATGGCTGATAGGCACTTGAAAAAGTGCTCAACATCTTTAGCCATTAGAGAAATGCAAATGAAAACAACTTTGAGATACCACCTTATACCTGTCAGAATGGCTGAGATTAAAATCACATATGATAACTTATGTTGGAAAGGATGTGGAACAAGGGGAACTCTCCTCCATTGTTTAATTATTCCATAGCCACTTTGGAATGCAGTATGGTGCTTTCTCAGAAAACTGAGAATCTTTCTTCCTTAGAATCCAGCAATGCCACCGTTAGGCATATACCCTAAAGACACACATTCATCCTCCAAAAGTCTTAACTCAACTATGTTCATAGCAGCATTATTAGTAATAGCAAGAACCTGGAAACAACCTAGATGCCTGTCAGCTGAGGAATGAATTAACAATCTGTGGTACATCTACATAGTGGAGTACTACTCAGCAGTAAGAAAAAATGATTCTCTAGAATTTGCAGGCAAATGGATGGATATGAAGACTATCCTACTGAGCTAGGTAACACAATGCCAGAATAAGAAGCAGGGATGTGTTCACTCATAAGTGGACTTTCAAAATATTAAAAACAGAGAGATGTCATTGTATACAAGAGGTTAAGGCTAGAACATAGCTAAATGACACAATTCCTCACTTCTGCATTGATGGACTCTGACAGAAGGGTGGGTAAGGAAAGACTTGTTTTCTTTAAGGCTCTGGCCACAGGGTGTTTAATTATGCTACAGTAAATAAATGAGCAGCATGAATGGGTGGTTTTGTAAATGGGAGATCATAAGATTTGGCATGATATTGAGAGGTCTGATATCTGAGTTTGATGGGGTGCATGATGTAAAAACACTAAATATTAAATATATATGTAAAAAATAAAGAAAAAAGAAATAGTATGATTAATATCAGGTCTCTTAGTCTTTGTACATTGTCCAGTTGTGGGTCTCTATGATATTTCCCATATATTTCATAAAGAAGCTTTTCTGAAAATGTTTGAACAGACATTGATCTACATGTACAGTAGGATGCCATTAGGTGACTATGGCTTTGTTTCTTTAACACAACAATCTCATTTGGTTTTCCCCTAGGTCGGTGATCTAACCAGTCTCAAGTTTCCAGACTCCCTATCAATGTCAGGCAAGTTTCATCTCATGGAGTGGGCATTACATCCACACATAGAGTGTTTGATTAATCCCACAAAGTTTGTTTTGTTATTGCTCCACTATGTCTCTCAAGCCACGTTACTATTGTAGGTCATAGAGTTTGTAGCTGTGTTAAATATTTCCTCTGGCAGCATACCAAATATTACCTAATACCATATTATCTAATCAATAGGAGTGGTGCCTCTAATTGGGCATAAACTTAAATTCTCCCAGTTCAATGAGATAAAGAACTTTTGTCTTCACCAATGTGACATTAACAGTGGTTTGTAAAGAGTAAAGAATAGGCTTGACAAAGACTGTGATGTTTGGGGTTTTCCACAGGGTTCCTTTTTTGCAATGACTCAACAAGGTAAAATTAATTTCTGGCACTGGACGTTTATTTCACTTGGTAGCATGTTTATATGGGCATTTTTCTTTTTTAAATTTCTTTTTATTTTATTATTATGAAAAAAGAAGTCACACTTTCCATCCCTGCACATCCCCATTCAAGGTCCATTCCCCCTCCCACCACATCAGGTCACTCTCTCCTCTCCACAACTCCCCATCCCCACTTTGGGCAGGCAGCAGGCAGCCCCTAGGTCCCGCTGTCCCAATATTGCTTAGTTCAGCCTCCACTCCTGGCAGATCCAGTTTTCTCCCCACAACCTCAAGAGTGAGTCAGGTGTTCCTCTAGGCGGAGTGGGATCCAAGAAGTCAGTCCAAGGTGTTTCTGATCCCAAGCTTGTCAGTGGTTGTGGCTTGAAGCTTGGGAATGGTTTGTTTTTTTCTTGTTTGTTTGTTTAGAGTCCACTAATGAGTGAGTACATCCCCTGCTATCTTCCTGTGTATGTGATAACTTGCTCAGGAGGATATTCTCCAAGTCCATCCTTTTCTTCCTCATTACTTGGTGACTATATTTAAATTTCTTTCCTGTATTCATGTTATATAAGAAATTTATAGAATAGCCCATATCTGTGTGGTACCCCAAATGGCCCTTAGAGCAGCCTTCCCCATATTATCTTACCTCTCTCTTTCATTCCCTTCATCCCATTTAATCTTCTCACGCCTGTCCTCCCATTCCTGTATCTCCATAGCATTACATTATATTTCCCTACTTTTGGTAGATGCTCTCCTCCCACCTAGTCCATTACTAGGTATTTAATATCTGTGGTTGTTTGGGTTGCCGCAAATACATCAAAGGCTTAATTTCTTTGATTTAACATTGGTATGTAATCAAATACATATCATGTTTGTATCTTTTGATCTAGATTAACTTACTCGGGATGATTTTCTCTAGTTCCATTTATTTATATGCAAAGTTTTTATCTTTTATATTAACATTTGATTATTCCAGTAAACCACATATGCATTATACATCAGTTGACAAATATCTAGACTATCTCCAATTTATGGCTATTATGAATAGAATAGTAATGCCTATGGATGAGTAAAGATTTCTATAATAGAATATAGGGATTTGGGGGTATATGCCCAGGAGTAGTATTGCTTGGATCACAGGGTAGTTTGACTCACATATTCTTAAGATTCTACATGTTTTACATAGATGAAAATGGCATAAGAATGATTTTTATGCCTCTTAAGTGATCATGTCTACTTTGGGAAGAAGCAAAATAATTTAAGGATATTTTAAGATTATTTTGTACTAACATTTTCTTGAACAGAGCAACTGCCTTCTTCTGGGCATATCTGTTACTGAAAAGTCTTTTCCACACTGTCTCTGCATACACTCTGGAAGATTTTTCTGAAATAAAACCTTAAGTACATTTTTATTTATGGTGTTTATTTTTATTCTTATGCAGAACTTGACCAATATCAAGATTTGCTTTTTCAAATAAGTATTGAGTGATAACAGAATATAGCAGAGTTTGTATAAATAAAATTAATTTTTGAAAGAAAATTTTGAATTGCATATGACTGTGTGAATCGGCCTTAAAAAATAGTTTTGTTTGTTTCATTTTGGTTGTTTAGGGTTTTAGACATGGTTGTCACAAGTCTTTGTTGGCTTCAAAATCATTAAATAGCCAAGAATAACCTCAAATTTATGACACTTCATATTCTACTTCCCACACCCAGGATTATAGTCCATCTTTTTATGGCAACATGACTCTGTCAGTTTTGAAGTATCAGTAACCACATGTTTAAATACTATTAAGCAATGCACAAATAATGGTTCAATGCTGAATAATGTTAAGAAGAGAACTGAGTAAGTGAAATATTATTTAAAAGGTATATAGTAATTCTTGTTTAAATAAGGTTTGCTGGCATTTTCAGAGTACATAGTAGTAAATGGGAAACATACTGCTTAAGAAATAAATGTGTTCTCTGGTTATCACAGGAGAATCAACATTATTATGACAGTGGTCAGATAAGTTCAAAGACAAGAAATCAATGTGAAATAAAAGATGTAGTCCATTATCCATGAAAGTTGAAAATTTTACAATAAAGGTAAACCATGTTGCTAAAAAGTGAAAAATATTCATTTATACTTGAGTTTCTACAGCTTAGAGGCTATGTTATGATAGAGACACTGGCTTAGAGATGAGAATGGGGGAGTTGTTTTTTGATACCAACAGTTAAAACTAATCTTTCCAATAGGTCTCAGTGCACTTCACAATGTAAGCAGAATTCATCAATATTTTTATTAGAAGATAGATCAGAGTCAATCAATACTTGTACTTGCATCATGACTTACAAATGAATTTCCTCATTGTCATTATTTAATGATTTACAGTCTTCTGCATTAGGAGAAATAAGAGAATATCAAGAAATTGGGTGGCAGAACATTATGAATCAAGTAATGGCAGGTGCTAACTCAAAATATATTGTGTGGCATTATTTGTGTTGTAATTGTGTGTAAAACATGTAAAAAGATTGAATGTCAGAATTTATGTGGTCTTCCTTGTTTAAATAACACAAGTGGAAACACAAAATGATATTGGTCACAAAATAGATGCATTTAATAAATATCAGGCATAAATATTTCAATATAAATTTATAAACAATGTATGGCTTATAAACAAGTAGAAAAAAACATTAAACTTATTCATGGATTTTTACTAGCCAGTTATACCTGCAACAGGCATTTCCTGTCTCATCTACATGTTCCTAAATACTCAGCAGCTACATCCCAAGTTACCACACAGAGACATATATTAATTATAAATCATCAGCCAATAGCTCAGGCTTATTAATAATTCTTATAATTAATATTAATCCATTTATATTAATCTGTGCATTGCCACATGGATTTTAGCTTTACCTATCTTCTCATATGTCTTTCTTCCTGGGTGAGTGGCTGGTTTATCTCTTTACTATGGACTTCTTTGTCCCATAATTTATAGTCTTATTATCCTACCTAATTTACTTTCTAGCTACTTGTTTTTTATTAGCCAATGAGAAAAATATATGTTTGTAGTGAAAAAAGGATTATTCTACAGAATTTCTCCTCTTTGTCTAAATAAAAAGATTAACATTACTATAGTAAAATCATATACAGTTATTAAGTAACAATTATAGTTACCAATAACTAATTGGTAACTTTTTCTAGTTTCATCCAATTGCATGTAAATTATAGGATATCCTTTTTTACTGCTGAGTATGATTTATTCCATTGTGTAAATGTGTCACCTTTTAAAAAATTTATTTCTCATTTTAGGAGCATCTAGATGGTTTCTACATTCTGGCTATTACAAATATTAATGCTACTATGAACAAAGCTGAGCAAATGTCCTTGTGGTAAGAATATGTATTCTTTGGTTATGTGCCTGAGAGTGGTATTGCCAGAACACTAAGTAGAATTGATTTTCAGTTTTCTGGAAACTGCCATACTGATTTTCAAAGTGACTGTACAAGTTTACATTTTCACCAACATGGAGTGCTCCACTTACTCCATATTCCCTACAGCATAAGCTGTCATCAGTGTTTTTTTATCTCAGTCATTCTGACAAATGGTATCTCAGAGTTGAGCACTTCTTTAAGTATCTTTGGCCATTTAAAATTCTTTTGTTGAGAATTTTCTATTTAACTCTCTACCCCATGTTTTAATTTGGAATATTTGGTTTCTTGTCTAGTTTCTTGAGTTCTTTATATATTTTAGAGATCAGTCCTCAATCAGGTGTATATTTGGTGTAGATCTTTACCCCTTCTCTAGGCTGTCATTTTTTTTCTTACTGTCAATTAATTTTGCCTTTCAAAAGTTACTCAGTTTCAGGAGAACCCATTTATTAATTGTTGCTCTCAATGTCTGTTTTATTTATATTTAAGAAGTGGTTTCCTACAACCTAGATGTCCCTCAACTGAAGAATGGATTAACAAGCGGTGGTACATCTACACAATGGAATACTACTCAGCAGTAAGAAAAAAATGATATCCTAAAAATCGCAGGCAAATGGATGAATTTGGAGAATATCCTCCTGAGCGAGGTATCACAAACTCAGAAATATAAGCATGGGATGTACTCACTCATTAGTGGTCTCTAAAGAAACAAACAAGAAAAAAAAGCCAAGCATGCCCAAGCTGCAATCTACAACCACTGAACAGCTTGGGATCAGAAATACCCTGGACTGACCCTTTGGATCCCACTCCAACTATAGGAACACCTGACCCACTCTTGAGGGAGGGGGAACAAAACTGGATTTGCCAGGAGTGAAGACTGATCTAAGCATTATTGGATCAGTGGGACCATAGGACTGTCTGCTGCCTGCCCAGGGAGGGGATGGGGAGTTGTAGAGAAGAAAAAATGACCTGATGTGGCAGGAGGGCAAAAGGACCTTGAATGGGGATATACAGGGATGGCAAAAAAAAATTCAGAGGGAAAGGTGAACACAAAGTAAACATATGTGTAGCAATCTTATTTGCATTATCATCCTTGATAAGTCATGCTTATGATTTTTATCTTCTTTATAGTTATTGTTAACTTATCAGCATTTTAAATTCATTTTACTGTTTTTCTTGATAAATACAAAATAAATAAAGAAAAAAGGAAAAAAAAAGAAGTGGTTTCCTGTGCTAATGTGTTCAAGGCTATTTCCCACTTTCTGTAAGGTAAGTTTAATTGGGTTTATGTTGAGAACTTTGATCCAATTGCATTTAAGTTTTGTTCAAAATGATAGCTATGGATTTATTTGCATTCTTCTACATGTAACCATCCAGTTATGCCAGCTAAGGCTCCAAGTAATAGTGAAGAGAGTGCTTAAACTGGCCTTCCCCTATTATCAAATTGATGACCGCCCTGATTGTCATTATAGAACCTTCATTCAGCAACTGTTGAAAACAGATGCAGAAATCTACAGCTAAGCCCTGGGTAAAGCCTCAGTCCAGTCAGAGAGGTGGAGAAGTTATATGAGCAAAGGGGTCAAGATTATGTTGAGAAAAGTCAGAGATAGATGACCTGAGCTAGAGATCTCACTGAATCCAGACTGACAGCTAGAGAACTTTCATGGTACTAAATTATCCTGTCTGAATTTAGATGAAAGTCTAGGTATGAGCAGTTTGATGGGCCTCTGGAAATCAGACTTTAATTTATTCCTATTGTAGGAACTGACTTCTTAGAGCCCTTTTCTTACAGAGGGACACCTTTCTCAATCTAGGTTCTCTCGGGAGGGGAGGATTGGTCTTACTTCACCTGGATATGCCAGACTGCATTGACTTATCCTGGGAGCCTTTATCACCTTTGAGAAATTTGGTAGAGGAAAAATGAGAAATTACTGGGGAGAAGGGAAATATAAAGAATTGTGGCATGTTAAAAAATACTTTTTAAGTTAAAAAGAAAATAAAGAAAACTAAGAAAGTTGCCAGAAATACACCTTTATGCCATCTGAGAAACAAAGTGACATGGTATAATGTCTGGAAACCATTAAGGTAGGAGAAAAAATATATTCAAACACGGCAAACAATGAATGCTATGTGTATGTGAAGCTTCTTGTAAGTGTTGTTGGAAGTATAACGTAGGGTAGCTAATAGACAGCCTCACTGGAAAAAGAGACTGTGAAGGTAGCAAGGATGCTAAGGCAGAGGGTTTTGGAATCTCTAAAGAGCTTCTACTTTTTATCTTGGCCTTGGAATTAAAGGTATATTGAGAGAAAGGACTCAAAAGATTAGGTGCTTTATTATTAGTCAATAAATACCTTATCAGGAAACTACATCTTTACTCTTAATTATATTGTTTTTCTTTTTGGATACCCAGGCAAAAGTGGTTCTAAAGACCTTCCTAGAGTCGCAAGCGACTGTAGGAAACTCCATTCTACAGTCAGACAAAGTCCTTATGGATAGACATAGGGCCATCACAGCTAAGCAGACAAAGACGAAGGATGAGAAGAAATGAGAGCTGCTGAGACAAAAACAAAGGAGCAATATCAAGTTATGGAAGCTCAAGAGAGAAGCTAAACTTCAGGAGAAGATGGAGAAGGAAAGGGAGATGCTTCTGAGAGAGCAGGAGAAAATGCTGGAACACAAACTGAAGATCCAAGAACTGTTTGCTGAAGGATTCAGAATAAAATCTGAAATGATGAAGAATTAAATAAGTCAATTAAGAGAACTAGGAAGTAACTCTTACTGTTTGCACATGTCCTTGACACAGTTGACAGTTCACTCATTATGATTGTACCAGGAGATGGTAAAATGTGGATTGTAGAGCTGATAATTCTCAGCTCATATATGAAGTAGTATGAAAGTGCCTGGGAAGGAATTTAAAAACTCTAGGCTTCTATTATTTTGATATCATAACTCTGTGACTTGTTTTTAAAATGCATGTGCTACTTTAATAAGCAGTGTTATATATGGAGTGAGAACTCCAATTATTTGTTAAATAATCAAAGAGACACCACCTCATTAAACTTGAGAGTCAGTGCCGGTTCATTATCACTTACATTCAGGGTTAAAAATACATCAATGGCTCTAGGATATAAGGGTCTGCTACTCATAAATCCCATCACATTTTATTGGTATAATCTATATATTAAAGTAGAAAACTTGTAAAACTATTTCAAAAAAATATTTAAGAAAGTCAAAAAGAAAAATTTCCCAATGAAGAAACATTGACAATTGTTTCCCAGTTGTACAGACAATTCATTCATTGTGAAGAACTCTTAAAATTAACAAGTAGATTTTCATAGCACAAAGTATGAGAACAATGTCATAGGCTGATTGGTAATAAAAGCTGTACAGATAAAAACAAACAGAAATCACACACACACACACACACACACACACACACACACACACACACACTATCCATTTGAGCTGCATTTGCTGGAGTTACATTACACTGTGCTGGTAGCTGACTTCATTTCTTTCCCAAGCCCTAAAAGCAAATCTGGGATTTTTCCTGTTGCATCCTCTCTACAGCAATCTCTACAAGCCCCAAATTTCACAGGTGCCTTGGCTCTAAAGGCCACTGGAGTTAACCCCTCACCACTGACCTGTTCTGCCTCAGGCAACTCTGTGATTTCATTTCCTACTACTGGTCACAGATGTTGCTTTTGATATTCCCCTGTGTTTGGCTTTCTGGCAGCTGGCTCTTTGATTTCTTTTCCCTGTGCATCATGAGCTTACCTTGGACCCTTTCTTTAGGTATCTGACATAAGATCATCAGTAGCTGTTCTTAGCCAGGCTATGTATTGCATGTGTTCTCTGCCCAGAGTTGCTATGAAGCACCAGCCAGTCCAGACTTTCCTGTCATCGAGAGCAGATTTGGTGAGATAACTGGACTTTTTAAAGAGAGAAATTAGGAGAGAAGAAGGTTGATGTATTATAAAAACAGGAAACACTATTACAATGGATGGAGATAGGTCTCTGTATGATTCCACAATGGATGGCTGAAAATGGAAAAATTAAATGAGAGGCTAATTTAACTAGGCATCCAGCTAAGGAATCTGAAGATTATTGGCAAATGAGACATCTGAAGAAAAAGCATGAATCATCCAGAGAAAATATCCCAAGATAAAAAGTAATTTGGCCTTTTGGTATATCACATTTCTAACAGGAAAAAAAAAATTTATAATTTTTTTCCAAATGTTTGTTTTGTTGTTCTCTACAGACAGAGAAGGAAAGTGCTTTTTGTAGTACTAGTTCAATTAAAAAATAAAGATGTCTTTTATAGTTGGAACAAGGCTCTTCATCTTGTATGCATGTTAAAGGAAATTTCAAAATCCCTCATTCATGTCAGAAAAGCTGATTGGACAAAAATATTGGACAAAAGAAAAACCAAAATTAAGAAACTATTCTGTTGCCACTAATGTTCCAATTCTTTGGTTTTATTTTGATTCTTTAAAGCTAGTTTTAAGTTCTAAATTATCTCAAAATCTTAATGTGTAGATATATATATCTACACATAAAAATTTTAGTCTTTTAACCTCTTTAAGACTTGCTGCATATTACATTTAAAATTTATAAGTTTTCTGCAGTGAATCATGACCATTCCTAACAGTGAATTTTAAAATCTCCAAAATGAGGATGGACCACACAATGACAATTCAAGCTGGATCATGTTAATGTCACTAAGCTGACAAACACGACCAGAAGATTTGCTTTGGACTATAAACTTCTCAGAAAAATTCCAAGGGGACTAGCAGAGATGAACCAGCCTCACAGAATACCCTAGCCAAGACTTGAGAACCCCTAAACTTTCCTATTATATATGAAATGACTAGACAACAAATGATACAGCTATCTCTCCCAAGACTTTAAATTGTTCTAATATTTTTTCAGGGTCCCCTAAGAGTGGTGATGCCCCCAGACAGAAGGAAGTAATTTTAAGAACATCATACCCACATTCCTAGAAGATTAGGTGGGGAGTTTTTGGTTGTTCTGTGGGTCATGGGTACTTGTTATCATTTAGAAAGATTAGTTACAAGTCGTTAGTCATAGTTAGGTAAAAAGCTGGACAAAGATTAGATTCAGGAATCTTGTTCTAACAAAAAGGGGGAGTTATATAAATGATAGGATAAAAGGGTAGATTATTGAATCTACTTTTAAAACAAAAAAGTAACTACTAATTTTAGACATTTTATAATACTATGAATTTTGCATCTTGATTACAAATTTGAAGTTTTCTTTGTTACAAGGTATATATGTTTCTACTCATGTTTAATATATTTGTGTATATTGATACAAATTTAAGGTTATTTTTGTTAGAATCCACTGTAAATATGTTTCTACAATTGATAAACATAATGTTCCTATACATCTTATTGAACAATGTAATGTAAATTTCTACTCCTTGAACATTTTCATTATATACTATTAAGACTAATAAGAAATGCACACTAGTAGTTAGTTTCCTATTACAATCAAACTTGTCATATTAGTTGTGTTTTCAAGGTCAAATAGAGATATATTTTAGATAGACAAGTGGTCTTCAAACATTTTAGAGATCTAAAGAATATGGTATTTATGATGTCTTAATAACATAGTCTTCTTTTTATGACAATGAGACATTTCTCTTCTGGACAGCATGAATCTACTTCAAAGAAGATGATGGTCATCTACAAAACTCCATATGGAATTAACTTTCTTTATGGCAAAAGTTAGCCTTTGGGCAAGAAAATGTCCTGACTTTGAGTTGCTTTCCAAATTGGACAAGCAGGGCATAAAAGAAAAAGACTGCCAAACTTTGCAAGTTTAAGGCAGGAGAGTGCACAAAAAATGCTTCCTTCACAGAACATCTGCCAAATATTCTAGGCCTGTAGACTAAAGATGAAGGTCACAATATTACAGAAAATTTTTAGGTGACTGCTTAGGCAGCCAGCTGTTTTTGTCATTTCTAAATTTAAGAAGTTGTTTATTCTTTAGTTCCTATTAACTCAAGTTAAAAATCATATCTTTCTGTGTTCTGTGATGAAGTGAAAACAAGATAGTAACACTAAGAGCTTTCCCTGTTAAAAAATTCAGAAAAATTTATTCACAAAATAGTGAATAAAGTGTGTAAGTTTGAGAGATAAAAAAAAGATATTTGTGGGTTGGTAAAGCAAGTTAAAATAGAAAGTGAGTTAGGTACAACACTTTTGCCTCACCAAGACAGGATAGATAATGAAGATATTCTCTGAATTTGTCAAATGGAAAGTGACTAAACTTTCTTATTATAATTATTGTCTTATATATTTATATATAATTATTATACTTACTGTTTATCATTTTACTATTTTAGCTAAAATCTTTACTTTTTATTTAGCCAAAAAGGGGAATGTGTAATATTTTGATTATGTTCTGACAAATAAATCTTGTTTTGACTTAGAGGGCAGAGCAGCCACTAGCTAAATAAATTATCCATAGATGTTAGGTTAGAAGGATTATAGACAGAGAGGAAACAGAAAGAAGTAAAACAGGGCTGAGAGAGGACCTCAGCCTCTTTTGAAGTAGTAACAGAAGAGGTAGAAACCAAGTGATGGCTGCTCCCTATTTTTAGATCGTTCAGGTTCTTATGCCAGTATTTATTCTAAATTTTTATTGGTAAATATTAGTTATATTAATGCTTCATATACTCTTATTTATTTCTAAAGCATAATATATTTTGAAAATTATATCAGTATACACAGCCAAGTACCTGAAGAATGTTTCTTCTAAATTTCAGACCAGAACCCAGGCAAGCATCTACTTGAAAGCTTTTCTTTAGTACATGTTTACTGAAGGTTCTAACTTTTATATTAAACAATACAACATTTCAACTATTGAGAGCATCATTCTATACAGCTACAAATTTACAATTTTTGTTATTAAACACTTGAAGTATTCTCCCAAAATTGAGTTTTATTTGAAATTACTAAACTTCAGTTAGAAGTATATTAACTAGAAAAAAATCAAATACATTTTCCATAAACATTCATTAATTCTACATAATCTATTCCTTTAAATTAAAATTTTATACTTATATAAAATTTATGAATTTATATTAATTATATTATTTTCATCTTATATAATGATATTATTTTTATTGTTTTACTCTCCATTATTAAATGTTTATCTGTTCATCACTAGAAAGTAAGAAAACCATCCTAAAGAAAATTCATTGCTGATGCAATCATCTGAAGTTGAAAGAATTGAAAATCAGAAACTATGATATGCTTAAAGAGTGTGGCCTTGCATTTCATATCTGTAAAGTGCAACATTGCAAATAAGACTAAAGAACAGAGGGCTTCCATTAATAAGGACATACCAACAAGTCTTTACATTAAATTTTCAGGGAAACAAACTGTTTAGAGTGTATTGATTTGTATTTTAGTTTTAATTAAAAGACTGATAAAACTCATTTAGACATGTAAACATTGTCAGATTATACAATTAATTGAAACATGTTTTTTAAGTTATGGACAAAATGAAAATGAAAACAAAGTACGTATTACATATACCTTTCACAGTCTGCTTGACTTTTAATAATCTATTCGATGTTTTGTCAAATTGTCTCAAATGATGTTTCAGAAACCCTTGACACTATTGACTGCTCTCTCTGCTCAAACATTTCTGCTGTTAGTCTACAGCATTAACTCTCCTCTTCTGTTTTCTTTCTTCTTAATACTTCACTGATGGCTCCTAATTTGTTTTATCTGTCCTGTCCTCCTATTCTGACGACTCATGATGAAATAGTTCATAATTTAATCCTATCAGAGTCTTGTCTACGTTTTATGCTCATTCTTTTGGTGCTTCATCTATTCTTGAGAGGTTTAAAAACATTTGTATAAAATGGTATTCATTACTTGTCTCAGCACACAGCTTTACTTCCAAATTGCCCTGAAAAACAGCATTTTACAAGAAATATTTGGCAATTTGGATTGATTTTAAATGCTAATGTTGAAGGAAGATGCTATGCTTCATTTATAAAGTGTAACCAACATCTTGTCTGTCATAACACAAGGCACAAAATGATGAATAATTTATTTCTTAATATAAAGGGATATCTTTTTAAGTAAATTGTCAGCATAAGTATTTTTAAATGCATTAAAATCAAACCATAGAAAAGGGGCCAAGCAACTTACCAAAAACATCATGTAGGGAGAAAGGTGCCAAAGGGACCCTGAAAAGAGAAAAATCCTAACACTGAGATGGTGAAAACTTCATATATGTGTACATCACAGGACCTAACAGACAGAAAACACTTGGCTTCTCCAAGGTTTCCCTATTTCTTGGTCTCTACTGCCTGGATAACTTATTCAAAGTAGCATCTGTCTATATTTCCACTTCTTATTTCTTTAGGCCCATTTTGTCTTTTATATACACAACCTCCATAGTCTCATTCTTTACTTAGATAGTTTTTCCACATCTCTGGGCAGTATGAGACATCCTATGTCTAAGCTAAGTGCTGATCTTGGAACATGGCTTGACTGTTAGGAAAAACGATCCAATCTGAAATTTTTAATATTTTATTTCAATAATACTTGTGCCTTCTTTTGCATTTACATGTCAAATTCCTGCTTCTCCTTTATACAAGGCCCCTTTGGAGCATTTAACTTCTTCTATGGTCTCCTTAACTCTTTCCAGTCATTCTATTACCTAATCATATACATAACTGTAATTAAATTTCCTGGGTAATGTTTATGTGGATTTGAGAGATAGTAGAAGTAATTGATGTTATAATAAAGCTGTTTACCATGACCAGCTATGAAAAATTAGAATTTGTTGGTAAATTTCAGCTGAAACTGACATCTCATGTATTTATTCTCATTTAATTAATACTGATATTGCATACTTAGTCAATGTTCTATATCTGAAGAGATACAACGATCATAAAAAGTGTTATATAAGAAAGCATTTCATTGGTGTTTGTTCTCATTTTGTAAATTCAGTACATCATTAATGTGGCAGGAAGAATGTTGGTATGCAGGCAGACATGATTCTGGAGAAGGACATCCAGACCCACAGGCATCAGGAAGAACCACTGGGTTTATTTTGGGTTTCTCAAACCTCAAAGCCTACTAAAGTGGCATATTCTTTCCAAAAAGGGTACACATATTTCATCAAGGTCACACTTCTTTATCTTTTTAAGTAGTATCACTCCATGATAACTAAGCATTCAAATATATGAGCCCATGGGGGCTAGTTTTTAAAACCATCATAACTATATAAGTACACAAAAGAGTCCATCTATGGTTCAGACAAAAACTCATGCCATAATTTATCTCAAAAAGTTGATAGCTTGAAAAATAGACAGAAATTAATTATATAAATAAGCTTATAAACCTATGTACTCATATTGAATCATATCTGATGCATGTTGATTAATGAAGTTTGTTTTGAAAAACGTTCTCTGCAATTGTTCTCTCATAAAGTTTATTACCAATACTGTGTTGTCCTTATACAAGGCTTTGCTTTATGCAATGACTTTAAGGAATGATAATAGTTAAACTTACAACACATTTTTTCAACTTGTTTAATACTAATATAAATTTTGGGTAAATGTACCATACAAACAAAATTGCTACTGCAGTGAAATAGTGAGATTCAATTCTAAGAAGAAAGCAACAGTAATAGTCATCATATGAGAAGCTAATTTTAATAATAATACACTGTCAGCATCAAGTACTTTGTCTTGAAAATGTGTCAAAAATACAAGGACAGTTTTAGTTATGATTTATACTGGAAAAGAGAAGTATGAATTGATAAGGGAACATATACCAATGAAAACATGTAAAAACATCTTCTTTGCAAAATATTTGCTTTTAGGTCTAGACAAGATTGAAAGATGTGATGATCATAAATCTTTGAATATCATTTATAATTACATTTTCATGTTATTGCAGTAAGCCAGACAGAATTGAAATGGTTCTGTATGCTGGTCTGTTTTATTCCATTTTAGGATCTGCCCTAGACTGGGTCCAAATTGACAGAAGAGCTCTGGAGAGTGAAAAATGTTAATACAGCTTTTAGCTGATAGTGACTAATAATCACATCTCAAACTCTTTAAGAAATTTTGAGATTTTAAAGTGTCTCATTGCTTCTAAGTAGATTTATTTAAAAAATTAACTGTTATCTCATGGAAAATTACCAATACTAAAAGACTTCTTACATTTTTATTGCAGATATAGGAAGGATGGTTTACATAATTTCTGTGCCTTATGAAAAGGCTTGGTTCATACAAATGTATTTTACTAGTTTTATATATTATGTAAGGTAGAGGAAATTGATTTTATGTTAGTAAAAAGAAAGCAAAAGTCTTATTATAATGATATTAAAAAGTTCAACTTTGAATTATAAATGTTTTGTATTTTAGTTAATATTCTGTTAGACAACAGCATATCAATGTATTAAATCACTGAAAGAGCAAAAAATGCATGAATGGTGCATTCATCTTAATAAGGTAATTGATACTGGCATAAATTCTGCAGGCTTTCTTGCTATTCATGTCTGTATTCGTAAGCAGATATTGTATTAGGTTTAAAAGCACCATTTGTATTTTCCTCAAATTGTTAGTAAATTTAATGTAACGGCTTCAGAAGTATTTGCTTTAGTCAGTCCATTATGCTACATGTAATATTTTTTATGAAAAGACTAGTTTTATAATCTCCCACATAGTCAAGGCTGTAATAATTTTTACCTGAATACATATTTAGAACAATAATATAATCCCTTTTCTGAAGATATTACAAGAACAGAGTGGCAAGAGAGTTGATGAAAAAAAGAGACCTTGACTCTAATGAGTACATTATTACAAGTATAACATATTTATTAAATCATGTTCTGTAATATTGAACAGTAATATGCCCTTGATTTTGAACCTAATGTGTACTTTTGATGGGAAACTACTAAATAAAATATTAAAATGCTCATGTATGGCTTCTTGCATAGTGGATTAAACACATGCCATTCTGCTCTTGGTGGGGCACCATCATTCATTCCTCACAAATTATAGTTTCAGTTTTATATTTATGTCTCATCTTTCAACTTTTCCTTTTCACTCTTTATTCCTTCCCTTCAAAAGGCTACTTATTCTTGTAACCCTATTTTTATCTTTTATAAGAACTCGAAGCTTATATATAAGAATGAAACTTGTTTCTTGTGTTATGTATATTAGCTCAGACCAAAACATTAGAGTATTATATGTTAAAAATGAAAGATTAAACCACTATAAATTTGAAAGTAAGATATTTTTTAACTTAAAGATATAAAATAGTTTCCAATTATATTAGCTCTATCCATTAGAGCTATCTATAATCACTTAGTGATATGACGACAACTTTATTGCTATGGACCTTCTTGGTATTATGTAATATTCAGTTATAATGAAAGTAGATATAAATAATTTTAAGAAAAAATGGGATGGGACTGTATCTGACCTTTTAGTTTGCATGTCTGAAGATTTAGCTCAGGTCTTAGAAATGATCTTATTATAATTATATTTCCAACAGTACAATGATAGATTTTAAATTTTCTCTACAAGTTTGTAATTATAAACTTGAAACAAGAGTAGAAGAATGAAGTAAACTATGAGACATAAACTTTCAAAATATAATTAAAATTTCTTTCTGTTTAAATGCCCATCTGATTTTATAATAGAAACATATATTATGTGATATCACAACATTAACACACATAATTAATATCATGAATAGAATTTAAACACTAATAAAATCCTTATTATTTATTCTATGAAATACATTAAATGAAGCCTCATCATTGTCTGAGAAGAAAAGAAACAAATATTGTGTATATTTATCAGGAGCATAAAATATTATATTGTTCTGTGTCAGCTCAACTCACTGTAGTGATGGTAACAGTAAATAAAAGTATATGGTCATTGATTCAAAAGATGTAGAGTGGGGTCATCCTCTGATCAGATCAAATGCTTCTGAAATAACTCCAACAACCCATGGAAAAAAAAAAAAAAGGTTTCAAAGTTGTCATCTTACATTTTGAGAGGCACTGTAGCATACATGCACCATCTAAACACATACTAAAAACATAAAAATAACCAATTACATATTTGGAAATAAGAAAAAATGTTTTAAAAGGTTGTAGATTCCAAATCATATTTATAGTTTTGTATATTAAAAGAAAAGAATTTTCGACCTGTTTGTTTTATTTTCTTTGGTTGGTTTTGAGAGATGTCAAGTCATGGCTCAGTTTGCTTTCATTTGAGTTTTTTTGATGATAACCATAATTGTGATATTAATTATTGTTATATACATCTCTCAGTAATTTGCACATCTTGAGGAAATGACTATGTAAACCCTTATACTCTTTATATCTAGTTTACTCCTTTTCCTATCCTATCTTTCAATTTTGTGTTTTATGTATTTTAGAGAAAAGAAAAGTTT
This sequence comes from Sigmodon hispidus, assembly GCA_004025045.1. Classification (NCBI taxonomy): domain Eukaryota; kingdom Metazoa; phylum Chordata; class Mammalia; order Rodentia; family Cricetidae; genus Sigmodon; species Sigmodon hispidus. The sequence goes on from PVIH01004870.1 coordinate 121,379, forward strand.
TATTACTGTATGGGTTTTTAAACTATTTTTAACTGTTTTATATTTAAATATAAAACTATTTTATATATATAGTTTGATGTTTATTTTCAAAAACAATAAAAAATTAGTTTTAGAAAAGCAATTACATATAGCTTAGAAATGAATAATTTCCTCCTTATGCCTTTTGCAATTCCTACATTTTTAGGCTTCGTTTTTCTGCAGCAGGTTGATTACTAAGCTGTAAGATTTCTTATGTTTGTTATGTTTTTTTAAATCTGATGGATTATTTTTTCTCTGTGTTTTATTTTTATAATAATGAAGTCCTCCCCAAAGCAAAGATCATGAGTATTCTCTTACTAACCCTACTTTTACCATTTTAGTCTTTAATATATTTTAAATAAACTTTTTTTTGTAAAATTACTATTTTTTATTTTACATATGAATATAAAGATATCCAAATGTCAATTATTTACAAGCTCTCAAAATTGTTTTCCCTGTTATCATTGCTGGTTCCCTGTAAATGAACATATATTTTTATCTGGTTTATAAAATGCAACAACTGATAAATTGTTAGTCATCAAATTGCATCCATGGAACACTTTTGATAGATTTCCTCTTAGTAACATGAAGTCTTTAGATCAATGACCACAAATCAGGGTTAATTTAATATCAATAAGCATTGATGTTAAAATTTAAAAAGCCACTTTCAAATAGAATGTAACCACCATCAAGTAACATTCTTCAAAAAATAATATACAAACCCTAAAATTCACTTCGAAGCACAAAAGTCCCCAAGGGATAAAAATAATCTTGATGATATTCAATAATAGCAGTATAACAATGTATGGCTTAATCTTTTCATATAGAGCTATGGTAACCAAAATATCACAATATGGCCACCCAAACAAAAAGATTTGATGTGGGATTCGAGCTTTAGCAGTGTTTCTTTTACATAAGTAGGTGCCCTTATAGTAGGGGCATAAATATTCAGGATTGAAATCTCCTCTTGACCATTATTTTCTGTGATGAATAAGTAATGACCATCTTGGTCCCTTTTAATTGCTTTTAGTTTAAAGTCTACTTGTTAGATATAGGGATGGCAACCATTAGGACCATTTTACTGGAAAATCTTTTCCCAACCCTTTACTCTAAGCCTGTGTCTGTCTTTGTGGTTGAGGTGTGTTTCTTGTAGGCAAAAGTAGGATGACTTCTGTTGTTGTATCCATCTTGTTAGTGTGTGACGTTTTATAGGAGAGTTGAGTCCATTGATATTAAGGGGTATTTGTGACCACTGATTGATATTTTTTGCCATTTTTTCGTTGTAACTAGTTTGTATTTCATTTCTCTGGAGTATTCTTCTGTAGAATTATTGATTATTTGGGGCTTCATGGGTGTATCTGGGATCCTTAGGTTGGAGTTTTCCCTCTAATACTCTCTGTATCACTGGATTGGTAGATAGATATTGTTTCAGTCTGACTTTGTCATGAAATATCTTATTTACTACATCTATGGTGATTGATAATTGTTCAGGTTATAGTATTCTAGTTTGGCAGCCATGCTCTTTTAGTGTCTGTATAACTTCTAACTAAGCCTTTCTAGCTTTCATAGTTTCCATTGAATAGTCAGGCCTTATTCTGATGGGTTGCCTTTATAGGAAAGTTGTCCCTTTTCTTTAGCAGCTCTTAAAATTTTTTCTTTGTTCTGTATGTTTTATGGCTTGATTATTATGTGGCGCGATGACTTTTTTTGGGGGGGGTCATATCTATTTGGTACATATCTTCTGTAAGCTTCTTGTATCTTTATAGGCATTTCCTTCTTCAAGTTAGGAAAGTTTTCTTTTATGATTTTATTGAAAACATTATCTGTGCCTTTGAGCTGGTATTCTTCTCCTTCTTCTATTCCTATTATTCTCAAGTTAGGTCTTTTCTTGGTGTACCAGATTTCCTGAACATTTTGTGTTATGGCTTTTTTGGTTTTAGTATTTTCTTTGACTGATATATCTGTTTGAGCTACTGAGTCTTTTACTTCAGAGATTCTATCTTCCATCTCTTGAACTCTGTTGGTTATGCTTTTATCTCTGGTTCCAGCTTTTTTTTTTCAGGTTTTTTATTTCCATCTTTGCCTCATTTTGTGCCTTTTTTATTGCTACAATTTCAGTTTTTAGTTCCTGGCATATTTCTTTTATTTTTTTGGTTTATCTTTTCATGGTTTTCTTTCAAGGATTTGTTCATCTCTTCCAATTTTTTGTTAGTATTTTCTTCTATTTCTTTAAGGGAATTTTTCATATCTTCTTTGAGAGTTTCAGTGATTATCATAAAGGTATTTTTGTTGTTGTTTCTTCTTCATTGCTCAGTTCAGGTCTTGTAGTTTTAGGACCGCCACTTTCTTCTGGAGTTACCTTGTTGCTCTTTATATTATTGTATACATTTTTGCACTGGCATCTGCCCATGGCTTCAGTGGTTCATGATTAGGTGGCTCCTGGTCAGTGACAGAAAACATTTTGTGTGTTTTCTGTCACTTCTGAACAAGGAGTCTGCTCAGTCTCTAACTCTGCTGTGGGCAGGGACTCAACAGTGAAATAAAGAGTCGAAAAGAAGTTATGATGCAAATGGATTTAATAGATATCTACAGAAGCTTCCACCCAAACGTAAAGGAATATACATATTTCTCAGCTCCTCATGGAACTTTCTCCAAAATTCACCACATAATTTGTCATAAAGCAAATATCAACAGATACAACAAAATGGAAATAATCCCTTGTAACATATCGGACAACCAGGGCCTAAAGTTAGAGTTCAACAACATCAAAAATCAAAGAAAGCCTACCAACTCATGGAAACTAAACATCACTCAGCTGAAACATCTCTGAGTCAAGGAAGAAATTAAGAACGAAATCAAAGTGTTCCTAGAATTTAATGAAAATGAATCCACAACATATCCAAATTTGTGGGACACAATGAAAGCAGTCTTAATAGGAAAATTCATAGCACTAGATGCCTATATGATAAACCTAGAGAAATCTCACACTAGAGACCTAACAGCTCAGCTGAAAGCCTTAGGACAATTAGAAGCACACTCACCTAGAAGGAGTAGATGGCAGGAAATAATCAATCTTAGAGCTGAAATCAATACAATTGAAACAAAAAGAACAATAGAAAGAATCAATGAATTTAAGAGTTGGTTCTTTGAGAAAGTCAACAAGATAGATAAGCCCCTATCTAAACTAATTTAAAAATAGAGAGAGGTTGTCCAAATCAACAAAATCAGAAATGAACAGGTGAACATAGCAACAGACCCCAGGAAATCCAAGAATTATCATATCATACTTTGAAAATCTGTATTCCACAAAAATGGAAAACCTAGAAGAAATGGACAGCTTTCTGGACAGGTACCATCTACCAAAATTAAATGAAGATCAGATTAATTACCTAAACAGGCCTATAACCCTTAAGGAAATTGAAGCTGTCATTAAAAACCTCCCCAAAAATAAAAGCCCTGGTCCAGATGGTTTCAGTGCCGAATTTACCAGACATTCAATGAAGAATTACTACCATTACTCCTGAAACTATTTCACACAGTAGAAACTGAAGGAATATTGCCAAATTCCTTTTATGAGGCCACAATTACCCTAATACCCAAGCCACTCAAAGACACAAAAAAGAAGGAGAACTACAGATCAATCTCCCTCATGAATATTGATACTAAAATTATCAACAAAATTTTAGCAAACCGTTTACAACAATGTATAAAAAATATCATCCATCATGATCATCCCAGAAATGCAGGTCTGGTTTAACATATGAAAAACCGTAAATGTGATCCATCATGTAAACAAACTAAAGGAACAAAACTACATGATCATATCCTTAGATGCCGAAAAAGCCTTTGACAAAATCCAACACTCCTCTATGAAGAAAGCAATGGAGAGATCAGGAATACAGAGAGAATACCTAAATATAATAAAAGTGATTTACAAGAAGCCAACAGCCAGTATTAAACTTAATGGAGAAAAACTCAAAGCAATCCCACTAAAATCAGGAACTAGACAAGGATTTTCTCTCTCCCCTTATCTATTCAATATAGTTCTCAAAGTTTTAGCTAAAGCAATAAGAGAACAAAAGGAGATTAAGGTGATACAAATTGGAAAAGAAAAAGTGAAACTCTCTGTTTGCAGATGATATGATTGTGATATGATACATAAGTGACCCACAAAATTCTTCCAAGGAACTGCTAAGGCTGATAAACACCTTCAGCAATGTAGTAATATCCTACTTTCAGAACATATGAAATCACAAAAATAAATGACAAAGATTGTTAAAAACCTGCAAGATTTCATGACCTCACTTGTGAAATCTCCTATGTTATTGAAACTTCTTCAGAAAAGGAACCTCCAGTCAGGCAGGGTCTCCCTTTCTCCAGCTGTGTACTTTCCCTCTAGTTGGAAATGCCTACATTGTCTGAGTGTGTCAATTTTAGAAATTTTCAGATGATTCATGACAGTTACAGGAAAGAGAAGGCCTTTCTATCTCAGTAAGAGTGACATAATTGAGTATCTTTTAACTGAAGAACACAGAAGGAAACTATCCCTTTAGTTTGTAAATTCTGCTTTTATTTTCACTGTCATTGGTTCATTTATAGGTGTTTAATTTGCAAGCAAAACTGGGTGCATGTTCGAAAAGCTATCTCTGATCACTACATTTTTATTGTGTTATTTTAAAAAGTTATTCTTTACAACACAGTTTGCATTCAGTGGTTTACAAAGTCAGTGATATGTTCTAAATATAGGAATTAATTTTTTTCTTTGCTGAATATGATTGTTTCTGTATTACTATCATAGTATAAAATATACTACATAAATAATGACCCTGTATTTTTCATTAGCATTTACACATCAAGAATTAAATAGGACCTAGTTTGAAAAGTAATCAGTAATTTCTATGATAGATTCTTCCGGATTTTTAATATAGGTTCTTTTCTCATATACTATGTTCTAATTATAGTTTCTATTCACTACACCTCTCAGTTCCTCTCTAGTTAACCTCTCCTTCAAGCCCACTCCCTTCCTCTCCTTAGAAAAAAAGATAGATTTCTATGAGAGAAATTAAAATATAAGCAATCAAATATGACAAATTAAAATATTACAAGACAAAGTAACACAACAACTCAATAGGAAGATGAGTCCCAGGAGCAAGCAAAAGAGTCAGAAAGCCACTTATTTCCATTTTCAGGAATCCCACAAAAATAGCAACCTAACAGCTGTATTAAATATATAAATAATCTGTAATAGATCCATGATGACCCTGTGTCTTTCTTAGCTGATTTAGAGGGCATTGTTCTTGTCCTCAATTTTCTGATTCTTACTATCTTTCTGGCTTCTCTTCTGTATGATTCTCTAGGCAATGAGGTTAGGGATTTGATGGAGACCTCCAATTTAGACTTTCTCTTCACTGGATAAAGCACTGAACTGTGAATATTTTAGAATATCATTAGAAATTATTTTATTGAATTTTTTTATCAGTCAGGTTTGTTTTTAATTTTACTCTAGGTGGTATCCAGTTCTTTGTTACCAAAGCAGTATCCAGTATGAATTCCTTCTTGTAGAGAGGACCTAAAGTCAAATCAGACATTGGTTAACTACTCCCACAATTATTATGCAACCATCGCCCTAGTGTATTTTGCAGGCAAAACAGATTGTAAGTCAAACGTTTGATGACTGGCTTTTTGTTTACATTTCTCTTTCAGTGTCCTAAAGAGTTCCTGTCTACATCAAAGAGACTAGAACATAGGGGCATGTAGGCACCAGCTTGACTACTTTCATGTTCAATGAGATATTCAGATAACATCTCTAGCAATTGGGCCTTACTATCAGTTTGCAGAGAGCAATACTTTGTCTTAGCATCATCATGAGCTGTTTGGGGATTTCCAAAGGATACTTTGTCTAACAACTAAATTGAATGCAACCCAGTATCTCCATTTGAAGGATTGTTTGGCCACAAAAGAAGGCTGATTGAGATTCTGTAGCCTTCAGTTTTAGGAGTCTGCACTACCTCATTAGGATCACAATCACACATTCCAAAAAGTTTCCACTACACTAGCTTCTACACCCTTCCCTGTATATTCTCCAATTACAGCCATCTCTCCCTATACTTTCTCCATCCATTTCATCTACCCACACACACACACCTTTTTAGTCCTGTGCCCATAGTTCACCCTTAAAATTTATTTTATTCCCTCTTTCCAGAGTGATCAGTACAACCCCTGGACCTTTCCCTTTCCCAGACCTCTCCATATATTCAAATTGTAGATTATTGTCATTGACTTTATGTGTCTGGGCTACCTCACTCAGAATGGCTTTTTCTAGTTCCATCCATGTGCCTTCATATTTTGTGATGTCATGTTTCATTTTAACTAGCTAAATAATACCCCTATGTGTAAATGTACCCCATTTTCTTTATTTTTTTGTTAAGGGACACTAAGTTTGGTTCCTCTGGTTATTATGAGTAAAGCTTTAAAGAACATGGTTGGGCTAGTGTTTTTGTGATAGAATGTAGTGTCCTTTGGGTATATGTCAAAGAGTGATATAGCTGGGTCTTGAGATAGACTGGTTTTCAATTTGCTGAGAAACTGCCATATTGATTTTCATAGTGGTTGTTTGTACTTGCACCACCAACAGAAGAATGTTTCCCATGTTCCCTGTCCCCTTTAAGTTATTTTTATCCACTTGAGATTCTCAACTGAGAATTAACCGTTCAGATCTGTAACCTATTTTTTACTAAATTGTATATATATGCATAAAGTTTCTTGAGTTCTTTATATATCTAGATATAAGTCTGCCATCAAAAGTAGAGTTGGTATAAACAAAAAAACAAATAAACAACAAAAAAAGTTTTCTCTTTGTCCAATTGGCAGAATCCTTTGCCTTATGGAAACTTTCTGGCTTTATGAGGTCACATTAAATTAATCTCATGTTTTTTAATCCAAAGTTAACTTATAAATAATCATAACTATGTGTATAAGTTAGAATACAAGAATATTTGAAATGTATTTCTATGGAGATAGTAATCTAATCAACTTATATATACCAATTAGTTTACAACATTATAATCTAGATACAATCATCAATGTCCGAATTGCCACTTAAAATCAGAAAAAAGCGATAAAAATTTTAGATAATGCTTATATAACTCGTTGTAATGTCTAACATGCAAATACAGTCAGTTAGGCTTGAAAGCCTGTGGTTTTAAGCATTAAGTTAAGCTAAGTACATCTACATGCCTGACGTTACCATTGAGATTCCTGCAAACTGAATACTATTCTGTAATGCTCAGTTATTTCTCTATTAAATATTCATAAATTGGTTTGCCTTCATAATAGCTTACTAATTTTAATATATATGAGAAAAGAGCCGTATATATTTATGCAGGATCAGATTGAATAGACTACTTTTGTACATGGTCATTTTTAGGAAGCAAAATTCTTTACTTACCAATAATACAGTTTCAAAAATTCTTTATGAAAAAATGTACACAATAAATTGTATGATAAAGTCCTTGTATCTGATGCTGGATAATTACTTTACTTTGACTACTCCCTGATGAAATTTTGATCCTATTCATAATCTCTCCAAGACACAATCAAACATATTTCATGAAATTTATTCTTTTGGAAATCTTAATGAAATATGTTTCCTTCCATGGTTTATGAAGTGATGATGTACTAATAATAGGGCTAAGAGTTAGAATAATAAGGGCAGCAATCAGATTAATTTTCAAATATTGGTACTTTTAAATTTTATTTTAGAAAATCCATGGAACTAACTGTGCAGCCATGGTACTCTCTGTTGTTGCTGAGAAACAGTCATTTCTAATTATTTCAAGGCAATGCCACCTGGAGTAGAAAATGCCTTTCTGTGCCAATGTGCCAGATTAAATAGATCCTATCCCTTCAAAAGCAAACATCTGCTGAGAGAACTTTAAGGATGCTGTAAGATCCTATTGGCCGTATGCTAACAAATTTAATTACAAATTTTTATGTGCCAATTAGTCAATAAATTATTTATTGAGTTTTAACATGATCAGAGTATTGGGGGAGTGACTACAGGTAACAGAAAGGGATTATTTGCAGGCTTCCTAAATCCACTATCAAAAAAATCTAGAACTAGAGGAGTTTTGTAGCATGACTGTTACCTTGTTTCTAAGGACAGGTGATTTAGAATCAAAGCCTTAATGAATTATAGGCTCAGAATCTTTCTGATCTCACACTTACCCAATGCAATGTTTTGTTCTGCACATGTTATCCTCTATGCTACTGGTTCACAACCTTCCTAATACTTAAACTCTTTTAAAAAGTTCCTATTTTTGCAATGAACCCCAACTACAAAATTATTTTTATTGCTATTACATAACTATAATTTTGCTACTCTTGTGAATCATAATGTAAATATCTGTGTTTTCCAATGGTCTCAGGCAGCCCCTGTGAAAGGATTGCTTGAACCCACAAAAGGGTTTAATCACACATGTTAATAGTACCTGCTCTAAGCTCTGTTTAATTACATCTGACTATACCTATACTTATGTAAAGGTAGAGATCAAGTTATTAACTTTTGACACCAATCTTTAGGCATCCATGGCATGTTTAATTAAATATCTAATTATTGCATTTTTAAAAAACTGTGCCACCCAAGTTTCTCAGAAAATTGGAAATCAATCTGTCTCAATACCCAGCTATACCACTCTTGGGTTTAAACCCAAAGATTGCTCAATCTTAGCATAAAGACACTTGTTCAACTACCTTTATAGCCACTTTATGTATAATAGCCAGTACTGGAAAACAATCTCACTGTTTTTCGACAGACAAGCAGGTAAAGAAAATGTTTTATATTTAAAGAATGGAACTGTTAAAACCAGTGATATCAGGAAATTTGAAGGCAAGTGTATAGAACTAGAAAAAAATTTCTGAGTAAGATAATTCATACCAGAATGATAAACACTATATGTACTCACTCAATAGTGGATATTAACAGTAAAGGATAAAATGCTACAATCCACAGACTCAAGGTGGGTGGTGGAGCATGGATCTCCCTGGGAAAGAAAAAATAGAAGAGAACTCCTGTGTAGACTTGTAACATGTGGGCATGGAAACTTGAGGGATTGGGTTTCTTGACTATCACTCAAGTTTTTATTATCTTCTTAGAGTTTAGTGAAGTATTTTTTAATGTTCTCTTTACATGCTTTAGATTTTTGACAAAGTTAATTGTTATTCCTTTAAGTTGTGTGTACTGCAATTTCTCAAGGTAGTTCCCATTAGAGAATACATTTATAGAATGGGTGGGTTTGCCTGGACTGACTCCTCAGATCCCACTCCCCCTAGAGGAACACCTGACTCACTCTTGAGGGAGGAGGGAGAAAACTGGATCTGCCAGGAGTGGAGACTGAACTAAGCAATATTGGGTAAGTGGGACCATGGGACTGTTTGCTGCCTGCCCATGGAGGGGATGGGGAGTTGTGGAGAACAAAGAATGACCTGATGTGGTGGGAGGGGGAAGGGACCTTGATTAAGGATATACAAGGACAGAAAGTGTGACTTCTTTGTTCATAATGACAATAAAAAAAAAAGTAAAAAAAAAAAAAAAAAAGAATGGGTGGGTTTTATGGAATACACACAATTTTGGTCATTTACAATGATTTTAATTTTGTGATTTTCCCTGGGACATGGAATACTTTTTCATTGTGTGTCTGTTGTGATGAGCTGGCTTTCTTTTGACTCAAACAGTGAAGGAGATGTCCAACATAAGTTAGAAGAGGTAAAAAATGTTAGATAAGCTGTTTAATTAGATCATGAAAGAAATAGCTTTCAAAACATGTTTCAAAGCTGGAGCAAAAAATTGCATTCACCAATGAAGAGAGCTTCATGGCTAGAGTGTCTAGAAGCATGTTTGTGAAAATTTAGGTAAATAAAATAGAAGGGAGAAACAACTTAGCCAAAGGTGATTTGTACACAGTGAAGGTTCAGTGTTCTGAAAGTAGGTTTGTGGACTTTAAAACGTATTTAAGACTTTAAATGCTATATGTTAAAGATCATGTTTAATACCAAACAGTTATCTTTGCAGCTCACTAATATTTTAAATGAGAGTACAATAATACTCAAAAGTTTATAAAAATTCTTCATCGTTTATTTTTCTAAGAGATACATTCTGAGTCAAGACTATTTATATAGAATAGCTTTAGACAGATCCAGAGTTTTATACATTTTTCCTAGAAGAAAACAAAATTTACAAAAGATGGATATAATTTAAAACAATATAACCACAGCTGTAGTGTTATTTGAGAAGTCTTGATGAAAAGCAACTGAACTAATGGGCATGATGACCACAAAGATTTAGTGGTCATTGTGGCTTGAGATATTATTTTAAGAAGTGGCAAAATGCCAGAGTCTGCCTTCACAGAACATAGTGAAGCTACATAAATTAAATAATTTAGGACAATTATTGAACTTAGACTTACACTTTAAACTAAAATGAAGGGAAATGAGAAGACCTTCAGTCTCTTAGCATTGGGTAGTTGGCATCAAAAGGCTACAGATTAGTTATTTTTCTCATAGATATTCCTTAAATCCTCAGAAAAAAAATTAAAATATCTGTTCTTCTTTCTGAAAAGGTGATAGTCCATTCTCACAGAGAAGACCTGGCAAAAGAGTTGGAAAATGTGACAGGGTTTACTCATACGCTCATAGCCTCAGAAGCATAGAGGATGGATAGTGAATGACAAAAGGAAAGGAGAAGAACATGAGTACTCCTAACATGTGAAGAAGATAGATATTATACTTGTAATGGAGAAAATAGGAAGAGTGTAGTGTTTATGTTGAATATAGCCAGATAACTAAATGGGCTTATGAGAGGAGAAAGGCAGGGAGAGAGCAAGAGATGAGCATAGAGATCGGAAGGCAACCTGGGCCAAGAAACCAAAAGCCTGGTGTAGCCAAACTACCTAAGTTATATATGAATTAGACAGAGGAAAGAGAAGCAGAAGCCAGGCCTTATGGAGAAAGAGGTTTAAGTTACAGAGATAACTACATGAAATGAGTGAGATTTGTCCCACGTTTCTTTGAGACCTATCAAGTTTACTATCTGGTTCTCACTGAACCAAGACAGGTATAATTGGGAAAAGTTTGTATTAACTTACAAGGCAGGCTCTATGAAAGCAGGGTATTTGTGTGTGTGCAGGGGACAGAGGAGTCTTCCTGGATTATATAAAATTAAGTACTTAGGAGGACAGCAGCCTGGGTACTAAAGTCAGGGGTTGTGAGTAAGAACTAAGGAAGCCTAGAAGGCTAGCAATCACTTTGTCCTGTTAACAGACACCCCAGTTATGCTAATGAACAAGCTAAAAATCCCGTTTGTCTGAGGAGAATGATTCCTTTTAAAAAAGAGAAACTTTCTTTTTTTTTTCTTCTTTATTTTGTATTTAACAAAAAAAAAGGAACATGAATTTAAAATGAGGAAAAGTTAACAATAACTATGAACAGGATAAGAATCATAAGCATGGCATATCAAGGGTGGTAATGCAAATAAGATTGCTACACATATATTTACTATGTGTTCAGCTTTCCCTCTGAATTTTTTTTCCCATCCCTGTATATCCTCATTCAAGGTCCCTTCCCCCTCCCAACACATCTTGAC
>PVIH01004871.1:0-133027 GCA_004025045.1 Sigmodon hispidus
TACCGCATACATGGTAGCATGCCCTCACTGCAGGAGGCGCAGGACCTACCGCATACATGTCAGCATGCCCTCACTGCAGGAGGCGCAGGACCTACCGCATACATGTCAGCATGCCCTCACTGCAGGAGGTGCAGGACCTACTGCATACATGGTAGCATGCCCTCACTGCAGGAGGCGCAGGACCTACCATGGTAGCATGCCCTAACTTCTGTCAGGTTAAGTTTTGACCTCTGACTTCTAAGAGGAACTAAAGAGAGAGGTCTACTCAAAACTACCCTGGATGTCAACTCTCACAGCAGTAGAACAGGAGTATACTAACAGCAGGTAATGTATATGATGATTTGGTAAATTTGGCTCATGCTGTTAAATCTCTTACACCGTGTTCCAAGAAACCCAGAACAGTGGGAATAAGAACACCCCATTCTTCAATCATTCTGTCTAAACAACAGTCACCCTCAATTTTGAAATGGTTGCACTCAAGGTACTAGCAACACTTTCTTGCTTGCTTCTACGAAGATTACCCAAGTATCCATACTTAGTTACTATGAACTAGGGTAAATTTGGCCTTGTTAATTTAAGGCAACAAATTTCTGCCTTATACCATTGGCCAAGAAATGTGTAATAAGCACTATTTGTTGCTTTACGGATGTTTATTTCACTTAGCATATCTTCAGGGTTTATCCACGTGGTATTGTGTATCACAATTTATTCCTTTCTGTGATGAATAATGCTCCATTTCCATATTCCCTTGCCAGATGTTTGGGCAGCAGCCACCTTCACTAAATATAAGTAAGTAATTCCGCTCTGACCATGAATTACGAAAACCTCTTCAATACTATGTTTTCAAATCTTTGGATACAACCAAAAGACACACATACTGAATCACAAACTTGCTTGTCAACTTTTGTCTTTCTGCTGCTGTGAACAAGACCTAACAGAGACAACTTCAGGGTGAGGAGACCCAGTTCTCTGGGTTTCGGTCCATCACAGCAGGGAACGCATGATCCTGTGGCTCACTCTGTGGTGGCAGGATGCTTGTCACACACACCACAGCATACTAGGAGGGAAAGCGAGCAAGGCTAGACCTCTGAGCTCATTCAGCCTTCAAAGGCTGGCCTTGGTCAGGCCAGGCAGCCTCTTTCTCCTAAAGGTTCCAAAGCTTCTTAGGACCTACCAGCTAAGAGCAAGTGATGAAAACTGAGCCTGCTGGGGACATTGCAGTTCAAAGCTAACAACCACTGCATTTCCCACCAAGAGTGCGCACGTGTCCCAGCCTCTCCATTTCAGTGCCAACATGTCATTCTCTATGGGGGTTGGGGGCACCAAAGCCAGAGCCCATTCTTGCCTCACAGCCCCAAGTCCTGGGAATGCAACCTGCAGCCTCTCTTCTGGTAGCTATCCTCTGAGTATGAGGAAGCTTCTCATTGTAGGCCCTAATTCTTAACCATGTAATTGCAACAACCTTCTAGTTTTGTGTGCTGATTCTAGGCCCCATCTGTTGGTCTATTCTGCATACTGTCAGAAAAGCACCGTCTGTCATCACGAAACTTCGCAGCTAAAACCTCTTACTTCGGTTAGTCTCTAAGAGCCACACCCTCTGAACTCGGACCTCAAACTCCCTTTAGAACAAGGTTCTCCCTTTTCCTTTCTTGGGAGCTCCCCATTTCTCTCTCTCTCTTCCTTTCTCCTTCCCTTCCTCTCTCTTTCTTCTTGCTTGCTCTGTATTAGAATCATAACCTTTCTGTTAATCATATCCATATTCACCTGACAATAAAGCTCTTTTCTACACAGAAACTGCATTAAGAGTCTCCTGCTGTCCGCCGCTGCCTCCTGCCTCGTTCCCACGTGCATCCATAGAAATCTGCGGCCAGATAACCAGGTATATGCAAACCATGCCAAAATATGCACAAAATTCTAACAACTTCCATCTCTTTCACGAAGGTCTAGACATACAAATGTACCTTTAAGACATAGTCCCCCCACTTACTCCTTCCCACAACTGACTTCAAGCTCTTTGAATAACAAAATTAACAAATGAGACAGAAAACAGCTTTCAAAGTTAAATATCTTAGATGTCGAGCAAAGGCACCACTGTGTCTTTCTGTTAGGAGAAAGTAGCACATCCAAAAGAACAAAAGAGCTGAGCCAGAAGTAGTGAGTATGAGCAAAGCCAACTGCCACTGAAGCTGAAAAACATTTCCCAGGTAGGCTGAGGAGATGACTCGGTGGGGAAGAGCTCTGAGGGTGAGGATGGGATCCGATTCTGACTCCTCAGTGCCACATGAAAATGCAGGCGTGTCTGCATGGCCACACACCCATAAACCTAGGGAGGGAACAGACAGGAATACAGTTCCAGCTTGCTGGCCGGCCACCTTAGCCAAAACACAGCAAGCTTCTGGTTCAGTGAGAGACTGAAGGGAAGGGACCAAGATGGGCAGGAACAGAGGAGAGCCCCCAACATTCTCTTCTGTTCTCCGACATAACCTGTATATGCACATGTGCGCACACACACACACACAAACATTCACATTAGACTTTTTTTAATTTTTCAAATAAATTAAAAAAACAATGAATGTCTCCAAACACAATTGGATATTTATCATCATACATATTTAAGCTTGGCAGTATAAGGAAAGGAACAATCTTGAATTAGCTGGATGCAGTCAAGTGTTGTAAAGAAGCCTGTGCCGACACAAGGCTTTCTTTTTAATTCTATGTATGTCTTCTAACTTTTGCCATCTCAATAAATGAAAAACCTTTAAATCTAGTTTATATCCATTAACAGTTAACATTATTTAAGATGTTTTAATTGCATCCTTAAAAACTTCACATGTGTTCAGATCACACTCAACAACTAATATCTCAATCATATACTTGCAACATAAAAAAATTCAGCTACAAAGAACTGGTTCCAATAATGCCAAACGATATTGTGTCACATATGACTTTCTAATGAAATGATACAGAATAAGGAAATATGCAAAAAATAAAAAGCATAACAACAGGAAATAGTAATACCACCTTACATTATCTAATACTTCCATCACTGGACTAAAGCAAAGACAAAATTTTAGGAAAAAGAAATAAAGACATGAAAATTCAACACTGAAAAAAAGGGCAAAATATTAAAATAAATTACACTTCCTCCCATACACATAACATGCACATGTGAGAAAAAACTCTATATCCTGTTACTAGGGAACTGCAAACAGAAAGCAATGAAATACACTACATGCTCATTAAATTACTAAGAGACAAACACATTATCTAATGCCCATGCCATTGTACAATGACAGGTACACTCGGCCTCAGAGGATGGAAATGCAATATAGTACATTTACATTGGAAGGCACTCTGTGACTTCTTCTAAACCCTATTCATACAATCCAGAAATGATGATCTTTGGTAATGCTCAAGTAAGTTGAAAGCATACACCACACAAAAACATGCACACAAAGGCTTAATAGCAGATTTATTCATAACTGCAAAACCTGGAAGCAGCCAAGATGTCCAACAGCTTAATGGATATATTGAGATATATTTCATGTGGTAAACTTACTCAGCAGGTAAGAAGAAAATGAGAGATTAAGCACAAAGGCACAGTGGAACCTTAAATGTTTCTTGTTAAGTGCAAAAGCCAATCTGTGAAGGCCATACTGTGTATGATTTCAGTCATGTGAGAGAAAGTTTGGAAAAGTAAAATTATAAAGACACAGAAAAGGTCAGCTGACTGAGGCAGGACTACAAGTGTGAAGGTAGCCTGCTTACACAGATCCTGTCTCAGAGAGAAGAATCGGGGGTTTCTGGGAGCTGAAGACTTGGAAAGATGAAGAACAGTAAAAAGGAGTTTGGAGAGTGAGACTCCTCTGTAAGACTCTACTGTGAGTCTGCAGGCTGACAGCACACATTTATAACCTAACCCTTGGAAAGTGAAGGCAGAATGACCATGAGTCAAAAGTCATTCTCAAGTGCAAATCAAGTTTATAGCTGGCTTAAGCTACATAGGACCTTGTCTCAAAACAAATAACCCAAACTACAAAAAACCAAATATATAGCACAAGGGCCTCAGTCAACCCCCAAACATGGAAAACAATGCCAAGCACAGCGGTGTATGCCTGAAAAGTCGGCACTGGGTGGATGGAGACAGGAGGATCGCTGGGACTCCCTCACCAGCCAGGCAAGCCTAATTATTGAGTTCTTGTCAATAAAAACCCTCAATAGGAGATGACAGCATTCTTGAGGACACTGAAGGTTGTCCTCCAGTCTCTATACACACACAAACACACAAATACACACATGCACACACGCACGCGCTTCCATCCACACATATAGGACACACACACACTCTTAACAAACACAGAGAAGAAAAAAGCTCCAATGAAACACCTAACAGTGAGCCCCTGGACTTATCAAAACTGGCTTCCCAGCTGCTGTGCACAGACATACAGGAACAATCACAACACAGACAACAGAGAATTAAGAGAGCCGAGGAGGAAAAGGGGACAGACTGGAGGACTCTCTACTTTCCCATCCAGTGGCCTGAAAATCTAAAACTACCCTCCCACAACCTACTAATTCTTAAAAAAGAACTAAAATACTAAAAAATAACACAATAATATAGAAAAATAAAAGATGAAGTATTCTAAGGTCATTTTGTGGCTTTATTTTGTTATGTTTGAGGTGTTTGGGAGTGAAACCCACAGCCTTTTGCAAGCCAGGGAAGTATTCTACCACTGAGCTATACCCCTAGACATGCTCTTTAAGAGAAAGAGATGGTAATTTTCTTCAGACTTTGATAATAAATAATAATGCATTTTTAAAGTTTAAGAGAGAGCATTGAATGAGAAAAGTATTAGGGAAACACACATCGGTGGTACCAAGCACACTCTTCATAACTGTGGTGCCTTACCTGAGAGTTCAGAGCCTCCAGCTTGCGTTTCCTGGCATGAAGAGCTTTGCTCGGAAAAGCCCAATAGTAATTGGAAGTTCCGATCCTCTCGCAGTCAACCATGCCATCATCCACCAAGCTCTGAAGGACATCTTTGACTGACATAGCAGCTGGGGAGGAAACGTTCACAGACATTAAACATCCTAAGTAAAATTCAGAAGCAAGTGACTGGAGAAACGTTTGCAGAGCATATGACAGTTAAGAGCTAAAAATGAGAAAGAAAATAGTGTATCAACAGGCATCTATAGGTCCATAAAAAGTGAGGTAACCCAGGCTCTTAGAGGCAACACTGCATGCCCTTTCTTACATGCAGATCCTGTGTATGCTTATGAGGGCAAGTGTGGGCAGAGGTCATGAAATTAAAAAGGAGCCAAGAGAGAAGGAAAAAAGAGACTGTAAGAAAGAAGATGCACACAGTACTAGGACACAAGTGACATGAAGGCAGACAGTCCTAGTGCTCTGAGGGGGACAGTGAGATGGAGGACGGAAGGGGAGGCTAACCAACCTGGGGAACACATCCCAATGCCGTAAGGAAACCTGTCACTTCGTACGCAATTTAAAAATAAATAAGAGTATTCTATAAATAATTGTGCTCGATATATTTCAACTACAACTACACTTTATATTAATTTTGGTACTAGGGTTTCAAACTAGGGCTTTGAGCATGCTAGGTAAGTGCTCTCTCGCTAAGTTCCACCCCCAAGCCTTTTCAATCCCCCTAAACTACAGACAAACTAAAACAGACAGTGTATCTCCTGGGCAACCAAATAAAAACACTCAAAGACAGAAGAACGGACTTAAGGAAGCTGGTATTCTCAATAGGGGTGTAAAATATGGAAGAAAGAATCTAAAACTTTAGATGTCTTTCTGGTTGAAGAAATTTTACTTTTATAAACTCAGCCACAGCACTTAAAAATAGAAATTCATGTTTGCAAAGTATTTTCATCACTAGTAAAAGAAACTGGAAACCAGCCTGATAATTAGATTTTTTTAAAACTCAATGCAATGTTATCCAAAAATTTGGTAATATAAGGTAATACATTATACATTATACATATTATACACTCTGCACTGTATAGAGTGTATAATATAGAAGAGTGACATAAGGAAACACATGCTGCACTGTACAGAGTGTATAACATATAGAGTGACATAAGGTAACACATGCTGCACTGTTTAGAGTGTATAACATATAGAGTGACATAAGGTAACACATGCTGCACTGTATAGAGTGTATAACATATAGAGTGACATAAGGTAACACATGCTGCACTGTACAGAGTGTATAACATATAGAGTGACATAAGGTAACACATGCTGCACTGTACAGAGTGTATAACATATAGAGTGACATAAGGTAACACATGCTGCACTGTACAGAGTGTATAACATATAGAGTGACATAAGGTAACACATGCTGCACTGTATAGACTGTATAACATATAGAGTGACATAAGGTAACACATGTTGCACTGTATAGAGTGTATAATATAGAGTGACATAAGGTAACACATGCTGCACTGTATAGACTGTATAACATATAGAGTGACATAAGGTAACACATGCTGCACTGTATAGACTGTATAACATATAGAGTGACATAAGGTAACACATGCTGCACTGTATAGACTGTATAACATATAGAGTGACATAAGGTAACACATGCTGCACTGTACAGAGTGTATAACATAGAAGAGTGCATGAGTATGTACTAATGTGGCGGTATTTCATATGGCAGATATCAGGCTTTTATTTCTTATTTATTTTTTTCCCAAAAGTAAACATGTGTTACCTTTACCTAGGAAAACTGAAAGTTGTAAAAGATTAAACAATAAAAAAGCAAACTAGTTCCAAAGTTAGAGCTAAGACTTAAAGTCAGAATCTATTAGTCATGCTTACTTTCTAAGTACCAAAAACCATATCCCTATTTTTATATCCATTTAAACTTTCCCTAGAGCAGATTTCTAGCTATAAAATTGACCTAAAATTTAAAGATCTAATAAATAAAATTGACACCAAATGTGCAAACCATTCAGCTCTATTCATGAAGCACAAACTGAAATGAAGGTCAAAGGCCCCTAAAGATGAAGACAGGCAGTAGTGAGCCCCAGTCATGGGGTGCTTGCCTTCACACACAGTAGTGAGCCCCAGTCATGGAGTGCTTGCCTTCACACACAGTAGTGAGCCCCAGTCACGGAGTGCTTGCCTTCACACACAGGGCCCTGGGTACAACCCCCAAGACGGAAAATGGAATGCAAAGTTAGCGTGAACATAAACTGGCCGAGCCCTCCCTGAAAGCAATTTAAGAATACATGTTTCAAATTCTGAGAACTATGCAAGCATTTATTTTCTGTTTGACTTCTACAGACAAAGTCTAATGAAGTAACATGAGAGGTAAAGAAAAGTTTTATGAACAGAGCTATAGTTTGCTTGGATTCTACAACCAAAACACTGGCTTAATAAGGTGAGGCCCTGTGTTCAGTCCCCATTCCCACAGTTCCGGCAACCAGGACAAGATAGTGTCCAATTCAGTCACTGCGGAGGATGCTTTGCCTCACCACTGGACAGCCTGTGTTCTTATTATGTCTCTCTCTCTCTTTCTCTCTCTTTCCCTCTCTCCCTCCCTCCCTCCTTCCCTCCCTCTTTGTCTTAAAATTATAGCCTTACTTTTTTCTTTTTTTTCATTCTACACAACAACCAGTTCTCCCCCCTTCCCATTCTCCCACTTTCCCCCAACCCCCCTCCCCAGCTCCATTCCCTCCTCAGAGAGGGTTAGGCCTTCCGTGGAGAGTCAACAAAGTCTGGCTTACCCCACTGCATCAAGGCTGAGCAAAGAATCCCTCTATAGAAAATGGGCTCCAAAAGTCAGTGCATGCACCAGGGGCCCCACAAACAGATCAAGCCATACAACTGTCACTCATATTCAGAGAGCCTAGTTCTGGCCCATGCAGGCTCCCCAGATGTCAGTCCAGAGTCTGTGAGCTCCCACTAGCTTGGGTCAGCTGTCTCTGGTTTTCCTCACCATGATCTTGAGCCCTGCTTGTAGACCCCCACTCCTAACATCTCACAGTCTCTCCTCATGGAGCTCAAGCTAACTCAAACTCAGGATTTCCAAGTGCTGAGACTACACACATGTATCACTAACTCAGCTTTTAACTTAATGCCCTGATGAAAGTCCTACCTCCAGAAGGGTTGGAGATTCAACATATGAACTGTAGAAGAACACAGTTCAGTCCAGAGCAGAGAACATGTTAATTATACAATATTTTAGTGGGTCAACAACAGGTGATGGTGGTCACAGGGTGGGAACCATCTTACAAAGCAAGTGATAGACATGTGCAGATGATGTTACATAAAAATGCGTAGCGAAGAGGAAGCTCTGTGGTGGAGTACTAGACTAAAAACACGTGAGGCCCTGGGTCAGGCCCAGCACACACACAAATAACCATAAACATAAAGCTGTATAGGCAGCAGGGTTCCCTCTCAGAATGGCCGATCTTTACATACACAGACAAAACTTCAAAATGTACCAAACGTTTACAGTGATAACTTTAGAACACAAAAGTTACAGCTTTTCCTCCTTAGCTCAGTGATGAGAAGTGTCTTCCCGGAAAATCAAACCGCTGAAACCATGAGCAAACCAAATCCTTCCTTGAAGCTGTCTTTTAGGTACTCTGCCATAGCAATGGAAAGTCTGACTGGAAAACAAAGGCCAGGCCACTGAAAACGAAGGCTCTCAAGATGAAAAGCACCTGTCCCTCAGTCTCCGAGGGAACCAACCCTGTCCATCCTTCCATGTCAGCCTTCTGCCTCTAGTGCTCACAGAAAATAAGCCTGTTTCTTTAAGCTATCAAGTTCATAGTAAATTCATGAAACTAATACACTATGTAAAGATACCAAATCACATTTGACCAACGCTACAAAATAAATAAAACAATTTTACACTGTAAAATAAGTGTGCATATAGGTAAATGTATATATATTCTTGTTAATTGTTCTAGGGCAGAGAGTCCAAACACAAGAAGTGATTGATGGCCAAGAAGTATTACATAGGGCTTTTACAAATATATTCATTTCTAGATGTCTGCACTGTCCATAAAGGGAAAGACCACTACAGAGAAAACTGAGTCCTGGGCTCCCCAAGTCCCCACCATCCACCATTTCTTTAATACTTACTGATGCCTTTCTCTTTGGGAGCAAGCTTCTCCAGGTCTTTAAGTTGGAATACATCTTTCTAGTTAAAAGGGTTTAAAAAGGTGAAAAACATATAATTACTTTCTACTGTTTATTTGTATTAACCATGTGTCTACAAATGAATAATATATTAGAACTAGAAGAAAGGCTGTGTCTCATTCAATGTCATCCATAGGACCTAAGGTGAACTTATTTCCACATGAGCACAGTTGTCTGTTCATGACTGGACAACAGCAAAAACCATCTTCTCATTGAAGTAGGAAAACTAACTCTGGAAGGTAACCTGTACCACCAAATAATGAACTGCTCTGATACTCTGATGTTAAGTAAACCAAAAATTAGAGGGTTGGAGAGCTGGTTCTGTGGTTAAAAGCACTAGCTTCTCTCACAGAGGATCCAAATCAGTTCCCAATACCATGATAGTTCAGGGGATCTAGTGCCCTATTCTAGCCTCTGGAGACACCAGGCATGCATATGGTACACATACAGACTTGCAGGCCAACATTTATGCACATAAAAACTTTTAAATAACCAATTAAAGAAAAGAAAAGAAGGAAGGAAGGGAGGGAGGGAGGGAGGGAGGGAGGAGGAGACGGAGAAAAAGGGAAGAAGAGAAGTGTTTTACTTGCTATGTGTCATGTTCCACAGATTTACCAGCTTTAACTAAAGTTACACAGACTGCATGACAGAAGACTGTCCAGCTGATGTGGTGTCTCAATTACTGATCCACATATACCTACACTTAAGGACAATACACATATAGGGTATTTAATCCGATGGTCAGGGGACACTCTTTGCTGACTGTTCCTTTCTTCTTAAGTGGTGAAAAGCACTAGGACAGCGAAAGAAAAATTGTTTGGGAAGAATAACAAATTCAGTAATGAGAGAGAAGTACTGTGACTCATGGGGTGCAGATCCACTGCTTTCTGAATAAACTCAAAAAGCAAGTTCAATACTAAGTCCAAACCCTCTGCTAACCAGAGGGATATTTTACAAAGAAGACAGATACTACCTAAAAGAAAAGATTGGCAAAAATATCTGACAAAGAGGCCTGAAACCGAGAATATACATAGTGTATCCAAAACAAAAGTTGATTTTTGCTTTGAATTGATGAATGGATAAAGGAGTAAGCTGATGAATGCATTTGTGGGTTTTTCATGAGCAAATGTTTTGAAAAGATTTCGAAAACATTGTTGCTGGTGAACCACTCATGACTAAAGGCAGCATGGTACACAGTGCTTCACCAGCATTCATGATTAATAAGTTTCCTAATTAATTCAGGTGAGTCATATTCACCAAAGGTAACTGAGAAAACAGACTATAAAAGACTGTTAACATGTATAATCATACAGTAATATTCTATGGGATTTTGCATTTTCTACTTAACATCACACAGTGAACATTTAGCCAAGACACTGTCTTTGAGAAGGGCCACTATCCATATTCAACGTCAAATTCTTTTTTTTTTTTTTTTAAACTTTATTTATTTGTTTATTTATTTGCCTTGGTGTTTGCCTGGAACTGGAACTACAGACAGTTGTTAGCTGCCATGTGGGTGCTGGGAATCAAACCCGGGTCCTCTGGAAGAACAGACGGTGCTCTTAACCGCTGAGCCATCTCTCCAGCCCCTCAACGTCAAATTCTATAACTGGTGGGACTGAATGTTTCAGTCAGAAGAGTTAGTTTGTTGGTTACTTATCAACAATGGAATTAGAATTGAAATTCCAGAAACTGAATTCTAGAACCCATGCTTTTCAACATTGGAGCACAATATTGATTTGTTTTGAATTGCTGAAGGACTGATGTCTTATTTACCAATATTTGACATCAGTCTGGATCCCAGATATATGGTGTCTCATTCAGGAGAAAACAGACACAAGGTTTCCCATTATGTTTCCAAAGTTCACTGTTTCATCCCAAAAGCTGACAGATAAAATAAGTACACAGAAACATGCTATATCATAATGTGAAGAACAGGAATATATGAACTGAATGAAATCAACAAGGAGAAAAAACTCATCATTGAACATCTTTAAGCTGCTAGTCTTTAGTCAAAACGTTGTTAAAGGATTTTAAAACTAGAAATGGCCAACTCTGGGATTTGAGAATTTCAGTACTAAAACGATAAAATCATTCTGCTGATACTTTTGAGTTTTCACTGCCTGGAAGAAACTGAGTCTTGCTCTAAGGCCACAGGAAAAAAATTTCAATTCCACCAGAAGAAAAAACTAAAACAAATTTCACCTTCTCAACAACAGTCTTCCATTGGCTTTTAAAGTATAAAGGACATACCTAGACTTTCCTCTAGTCCTCAGGATATTTTGACTGCATTGAGAATCTGCATTATCAAAATGAACAGGAATTTTACCAACCTACCTTATTCCTATTTCCCCATCTACATAGGATGAATATAGCCAGTGGAATAAAGACCATAAGAACTTCTTGTTGGGTAAGAAGACTAATTAATTGGGTTTGTTTCTTTTTTGGGATTTTGTTTTCTTTTTTTTTTTTTTTAAACTAAGAATCTTTATTTTTTTTTAAAGATTTATTTATTATGTATACAGTATAGAGAAGAAGAGATTATCAGATGTCATCACAGATGGTTGTGAGTCACCATGTGGTTGCTGGGAATTGAACTCAGGACCTCTGGAAGAACAGTCAGTGCTCTTAACCTCTGAGCCATCTCTCCAGCCCCCTGTTTTGATTTCTAGACAAGGTTTCTCAGTAGCTTTGAATCCTGTCCTGGAACTCTTTGTAGACCAAGAAGGCTTCGAACTCACAGAGAACAGCCTGCCTCTGCCTCCCTGCATGCTTACCACCAGCTGGATGGATTTGTTTCTTTATGAAGCAAGGCCCTTGTACAGGAACGTGGTAAAGAAAGTAGGGCCTAGAGCCTGGTTTTGAGCTCTGATTGAGAGTGAGTGAAACAGCAACTTTATTTCTATTAGTGTCTGGCAAAAGCCTCTGGAATAAACCAAGGAGTCCTGGGTATCAATCACCATATGCTGTAGACACAAAGCAGAAAGAGTTCTGTGCTCCCATGAAACCACATGATCCTCTTTAGCTTAATCCCTGACAATGTCCACTCTTGTTTTATAAGACCCTGGTAGGCTCTTCAGACACTGTCTCAGGAGTCCTCAGCAGAGCTATGACCATAGGACTTACTCCAGGGGGCTGTCTGCTGGTAAAATAAAAAAAAAAGCTACACAAAACATCTGGGGATGGTCAGCACCAGGCAGCACTCAGTAAACTATCACAATTATTTCAGAAAAAGAGGTCATTATCAAATACATGGCTCAGAAAGAGAATCCTAGTATATGGTTCTTACCTATTCCACAGCTCAGGAGAGCCAAAACATTGGAGAATTGTATCTGCCCCTTAGGAACCATGGTAGTATGGGTCTCTAACAAGAAGACCATTAACATTTAATTACTTAACAGAAAAATACACAACATAATGTGAAAATACACTTAATATAAAAATTATACAAAATGCTAACATTAGAGGAATAACTTACTGTTTCAAAAAATATTTCCATCATACGGGTTCTCTTTTCTTCTGCACTCAGTCCTTTCTTCTTGGACTAAAGCATAAAACAAAAAAACAACAAAAGCCACAGTTTTAAAAACACCATTTTACAACAATTTGGCATTATCTATTATCTTAAAAGTTATGTGATTCTGTCTAACACTAACAGGTTTGTCACTCTCAAAACCTGGCCTAAAGACTCACTTCAACTACTTAGCAACCCTTGAAGTAGGGACTGCCAATTTCCCTACATGAACAGTGACAGTAAGATTCGTGGAAATTTTACTTTATTTTTTGGTTTTTTGAGATAGGGTTATAAGTTTGGGTTGTGAGCCACCATGGGGTTGCTGGGAATTGAACTCAGGACCTCTGGAAGAACAGTCAGCACTCTTAACCTCTGAGCCATCCCTCCAGCCCATGAATTTGGGTTGTAAGAAAAGATTTTGAGTTAAATATTGAGAGAAGGCTGAAACATAAGAGAGAGAAAGCATTATAGTTAATTTTTATTAAACTGCCTTGTAACTTTTTTAGCCTCACTCCTGGTGCTTTTGTTAGTTGTTTTTGTTAGTTGCTTTTGTTTTTTGGGGGGGGTTATGAGTTTTTATATATCTTATTTTATTTAGGTTAGGATTAAAAGTGTGTGTGATTGACTCAGCTGTTTATCCTTGTATTCAAAGATCAAGGACTTCCTGAGCTGTCTGCCTAGGATTTGACTGTGCGGTCTCTCTGATATCCCAAGATTTATTAAATATCTAGCAAATATCCACAGGGTTTCCTTTGTGTAGCCCTGGCTGTCTTCAAGTAGACTAGACTGGCCTTGAACTCAGGGAGCCACCTGCTCTGTCTCCCAGTGTTGGGATTAAAGGTGTGTCACCACATCCATTGTAGAAATTTAGTATTTATAAAATGAACCAATGAGAAGCCACTGTATTAACTTGCAAAAGACTTAATTTTTGAAAGAAAACAGACAACCACTTATAAGCAATTAACAGCTACAGGCACAAATAATTGCATAAATACCCAGGATGGAACTGATTAGTCCCACCTGGGAAGGGAGCCACGTTACTCTGGAAGGCTAGAGATGAAAAGGATGTGGTCACACTGGGAAGTGGGAGGGGCATCCTGTGTAGACACCATGCACAAGCGTGTTGGGGATGCATACGTCAAGCACTGAGACAGTCACTGTATGGACTGTGAAGAGGGAGAAAATGGAAGATACAATTCAAAGTCATCTGGGGTCAGATTACCAGAGGCTATCGGGGAAGAGCATGGATCTGATCAATACAATGAACCAGTGCTGAGGAGAGACAAGGTTACCCTGGAGTGTAAGGAGACAGCAGTAGCAGGGCTGGCGAGAGCTTGGTGGTTAGAATACAGTATACAGAAGAAGCACCAAATGTCATCATAGATGGCTGTGAGCCACTATGTGGATGCTGGGAATTGAACTCAGGACCTCTGGAAGAACTGTCAGTGCTCTTAATCTCTGAGCCATCTCTCCAGCCCTGCCATTCTGTATTTCTTATGGCAAAATTAGAAACTCATTTCCACAGCAACAAGATTCTTTGTGTTTCTTGATGAGCATGTCTGTATAAGTAAGCAGCCTCCAAGTTCACGTTTTTCCCTCTGTCCCTCTGGAACACAGCATCCCAGGGATCCACTATTGAGACTTCCTTCCTTCCTTCAAATCTCTTCTTTGATCTGATCGTCTTTAATTGTAATTACCACTTATGATGAGACCACAGATCTTTATGTCTGGCCCTGAATATGCTCCTGAACTTCCATCTCATGTCTCTACCTGCCTGCTGGACAGGCTTCAAACTCAAGTGGTCCAAACTGAATCCTTCTCCTACACACTCCAAAGCTGCTATTTCATACCTAGAGTCTCAGACACTTTTTACTTATGCCAAAGGCCTGGCAGGCATCCTAAGTGCCTTCATCTCTTACCAACTACCAAGTTCTGTCAACACTGTTTCTTATACAGTCTCTAATACAGTGTTTTCAACCTCCTAACACTATGACCTTTAATACAGTTCCTCATGTTGGGCTGATCTCCAACCATAAAATTATTTTCCTTGCTGACTGCAATTCTGCTATTGTTAAGAACTGTAATATAAAAATCTGTTTTCCAATGGTCTTAGGTAACTCCTGTGAAAAGCCATTCAACCCCCAAAGGGGTCACAGGTTGAGAACCACTGCTCTATTATGTCCTGCCTGGCCTACCCTATTCCCTCTGCCTGGATTCAAACCTTCACTGGCTATCTCCTGAAGCCTGTCTTCAACTGCCTAAACACACTCTTGGCTCATCTTCTCAACTCAGCCTTCACACCACGGAAGAAACAAATCTGACTGTGCAGCTCCCATGTTTAAAACCTTTTGATGGTCCCAACTCTCCTAAGTATCTAAGCACCCTAACAGGATACAGAAGCCCTCCATCGCCTGACCCCAACCTACTACTTTGAGTAGCTCACCACCCCACCCCAAATTTACCATAACAAGATGAAACACTATGCAATTAAAATTATTTCCAGAATTCTCTACTGGAAGCATTCTACCATTTCTGTGCCCTGTAAAAACTGTCCCTCTCCCTAAAATCTCTCTCCTCTGGTGCTCTCAATACTCCAAAAGGTCCCCAAAAGCCTGGTTAGAGCATTCTCTCCAGACAGACGGCCCTCTGCTGCACTCACAGGTTGAACATGTGTTCCCAGGACATGTCTGCATCACATCATTTACTGCACTGAAGAGAGTTTGTTTCTCTCAGCAGACTGAGAAAATTAAGAACATCTACTGCCCTTTGCCTCCTCTGGTTTAGCAAGCCAGGTAAGTTAAGCAGAGCAGACATAGGCCAGCCCTGAACATCAGGACCACAACCAGAAAAGGTGCCAATTCTACAGTTCAAAGCTACTCAAGCTCCGAAGCCCACAACACTCCTAAACATACAATTTAGGGTGAGTTGTGTAGCAGTAAAGCCAGTGGTCATGACCTTGCTTGCAGAATGACAGCAGGTAACTCTCCAGTGAGGTAGACAAGTTCCAGGAAGCTATGAACAAGTGTTGTTAAACTTGTGGTGCAGAGCTAGAATCCAGGGTGTTCTATAACCTCCTTGGCACTGTTCACTTGGAGTATCTGAGCCAGTCATGAAATTCATATCCAGCTAAGTACCCTATGACAGTGTGCATCAAACTACCATACATACACTCATCTTAGTGACTTTAAAAAGCTAGAGTCTCAGTTACCCTCTGTGAATGGAACTGCAATGTTGATGCTCCTGGACATGTATGTTGAAAAAATACCAGTTGTTTCAACTTGCTTTTCTCACTAGACTCCCAAGGATGGCAGGGGCTCTATGAGAGAAGTGGGAATCTCTTTAGGATGTTGTACCTTTGCAAGGGTCTAGGAACATGGATCTGACTAGGACAGCAAAAGAATGACGAAAAGATAGACAGACAAAAGGATACCAAGACAGAAAGCTCGGATTGGGTGCTGTAACACTCCAAAAGCCCAGTTTGTTCATTACAGAGCTGAACAGAGGCAGGCGACTGTATGCAGTGCATTATTACATATAAACAAGAAAGTAGGATTATTATATACATCTAAACAAGGAGGCAGGTTTAGCTAATCTTGGTAGCCAAGGAACAGCCTCTGTAAGTGAGCAGTGTTCAGGCCATAAATACCCCAAAGGGAATAATACTAGAGTGTACATTTTCTACACACACTGTCAAAACTTGCTTCTGGTCTCCCTGGAAAAATTCTGCCATCCCTCTATGGGTAAGGCTATGGTATCTTTGGTGTGGCCATGCACATCAACAACACACATACACTCAAGATTTCATTCATCCATCAGCTCTTTACACTAGGGCTTTATCATGTGGCTAAATCAGAAGAGAAACTAAATTTGGGGGCAAACCTCCTAATATGTTGGTTTATAAACAGTTCCTGGAAAGTCCTTTGCAATTCCCAGAGGCAAACAATAAGGAGAACCTAATGGCATGTCCTCGGGAACACAGTTTGGGAAAACTCTTACTACTCAACAAACACAAAAGCCATTCCAGGAAAGCAGATGAATTGTACCATATATTTATATTACTTTCAAGCTGATTCATTCCTTTCTCTTTTATAACAGCAATTACTAATCGCATTTGGAAACCAAGGTCATATTTAAAATGCCTAATGCGGGACTGGAGAAATGGCTCAGGTTGGGAGCACTGGCTGCTCTCCCAGAAGACCTGGGTTCAGTTCCCAGCACCCACATGGCAGCTCATATGTCTGTAAATCCTGTTCCAGAGATCTGACACCCTCATACCAACGCACATAAATAAAGCTAAAATAAATAAATAAGATTAATGTAAAAAGAGCATCCTATTGACAACAGACTTCTCCAACAAGAAAAAAATAACAAGGACTCAGTACTCAAAACTGGGAGAGGGATGCCCTCATATTAATAAGAGGACTCAAAGCCACTTTAAGGTACTTTTTAGAGCCTGGTATCTAAAGAGTCTTCTCCAATAAGTAGTTATAGAATTTCTAGTATCAGCCGTGTTGGTCATTTGTAATAACATTCTGGAATGTTTCAAAGATGTCATGCCACTCTCAAAGTTAATTTTCTCCAATTTCAAAATGTAGGCCTATGTTTATAATTGTTTACATAACAAAGCCAGGCAAATCAAAATAGTTATTAATCCA
The DNA here is from genome assembly GCA_004025045.1 of Sigmodon hispidus. Classification (NCBI taxonomy): domain Eukaryota; kingdom Metazoa; phylum Chordata; class Mammalia; order Rodentia; family Cricetidae; genus Sigmodon; species Sigmodon hispidus. Next base: position 17,351 of record PVIH01004871.1, read on the forward strand.
GGATTAGCAAAGAGGTCAAAAGTTTAACTTTGACCAAAATAACACTGAACTTTTTTCTTGACCATATATAAAAATAATAGCAAGTACCTATGTGAAGAGTTAACAGCCATTAAATATCTTGGCAGTAGGCAAAGGCCCTATAAAGAGGGTTAGGTAAGAGAGTAAGGTCCACACATCATTAATGAATAGTTCCTTGTAGTCGGGTATTTTAATACAAAGAGAAACATGATAACATGAAGCACTGGTAACACAGTTGTTTTGAGTCTGGTCCTGGGGCTCCTTGGGCCATTTTATGCCCAGGTGGCAGGGTTGTTAGTTTAACCACAAAGAAGCCGTTATCAGTTATAATTACAGCTGGGCATGTTTTTTTCAAATAAATGCCCTATAACCCGATCCTTGTACACGCTTTGCTAAACGATACTTAACTAAATTGCGATATTAAAATCTCGGGTCACTTTAACTACACATTGATACTGTCTCCAGAAGCGGAAAGAATGGCACGAAACTTTGAAGATGGATGAAAATGATCTAATGGGCAAAAGTCATTAAGTTCGCAAAGATAATGGTGACTGGGAGGGAGTAAGCCAGGGTTGGCGCGCACACAAGGGTCGCACACTGAAGCAGAGGGAGCTGAGTCCTGACATGATCCCTGCTGGGCTGCGCCGAATCCCAGGTGAAGGAGAGCGCCGCGCCGGCCTGTGCGAGGCCCCGGGTTCTAATCCCAGCAGAACCGAAGGACACTGAAAACTTCAGCGTCAACTCGGCCGCACGAGCGCAGCGGAGCCGCCCGCACTAGCCGGGGCTTTGGTTCCGGAACGGTCCGAGTCAGATCCAGCGCAGCACGGGCCGCGGTCAGAGCTCCGGCGCAGCAGGAGGTGCAGGGCCTGGCCGGGAGCACACTCCGCTGCCCCGGAGCCCGGAGAGGCGCGCGTGGCGGGCTCGCTCTTACCATGGTGCGCGAGGCGGCCTCCGGGTTTGACTCTGGCGCCAACAGCCGCGGAGGGCGGGAGGAAGTGCAGAGGGAGGTCGCAACGACCCCTGGCGGCCTCCGAGGGTGGCGGGACCCGAGGGAGGAACCGGACCCGGCGAGGTCTCAGATGATAGGCAGGGCAGTGAGGGGCGGGACCTGAGATGATGGGCAAGGAGGGGGCGGAGCCAGAGGTGATGGACCGGGAGGGGAGGAGCCTGAGATGAGTTGGGCCGGACTGAAATCAAAAGGACCTGTGGGGCTGGAGAGCATAAATGCTGAATGGAAAAGTCTGGGGCCTGGGATGAGGGCTGGGGCACAGCAGCTTGCTACCTCTGGGGTTGCAGAATTGCTTTCTACTTAAGTGTTCAATGTGGCTTTTGTTTTTCTTTTAAAAGGCAATTTTGAGTCTTCTCTTTTTTTTTTTTTTTTTTTTTTTTTTTAAAGTTTTTTTTTTTTAACTTTATTTATTTATTTGTCTTGGTGTTTGCCTGGAACTGGAACTACAGACAGTTGTTAGCTGCCATGTGGGTGCTGGGAATCGAACTCGGGTCCTCTGGAAGAGCAGACGGTGCTCTTAACCGCTGAGCCATCTCTCCAGCCCCGAGTCTTCTCTTTTAAGTGTATTTTTTTTGGCTTAAAAAAATGGGAGTTTGACTGCAGGAAATGGGTACATTTATAAAAGAAATTCTTTTTTTCTTTTTTTTAAAAAAACTTTTCAAGACAAGGTTTCTCTGTGTAACCCTGGCTGCCCTGAAACTTGCTTTGTACACCAAGCTGGCTTTGAATGAAAGGCATGTGCCACCGCCCCTAGCCTTAAAAGGAATTATTATACACAGTGGTGCAGGTGTTCTGCATTGTGAGTGAATCCTAAGTATTCTGGATCTACTGATTTGTAAGACTTTGGCAGAGAGTAAATGGGAGCTTTCTAAATTATTTCTAACTTCTGGTGTCTCTCCAAGTTTCATTAAAATCTTAATTTTGTAAGATAGAATAAAGGTGAGTAGCAAAAATGTCCAAAGCTCTTACAAAGAGAATAATAAAGAGAGGTGTGTAACATACAAACCTGCTTGTCATCTTCACACCGTGACAACAGGCGTAAGGAAGAGGTGACCCTGTCAAGTACATGGCATGGAGCTTCCATCACATAGACGTTTTTAACCCTTCCCTAAGGCTCTTAATTTGCTCTGTATTACAACTACTATTCAGAGTTTCCTTTTCAACCCTGGGATTCCAGGTCAGGACTTCCTGACAGCAAGTGCGTTCTGTCACTCTATGTTATTCTTATTGTTATTGTTATTTTATTGAAAATAAGCTTTAGTAGATTAAGTAACTACTATATATGAAGACACATATATAAGGTGAACCTTTTGATCAACTTAGAGTAGAACTGAGATCTATGTGCAGTCTTAGTATAAAATTTTTCCAGGTGTTTGTTGAGTTTGATAGGCTGCCTGTCTATACACATAATTTATACATGTTGAAGACTGACTTCAAAGCATAGAGTCATTCAAATACTTGAGCAAAAAGTCAATTAGAATATGACTGTATGGCGGGGCTGGAGAGATGGCTCAGCGGTTAAGAGCACTGTCTGCTCTTCCAGAGGACCCGGCTTCGATTCCCAGCACCCACATGGCAGCTAACAACTGTCTGTAGTTCCAGTTCCAGGCAAGCACCAAGACAAATAAATAAATAAATAAAGTTTAAAAAAGAAAAGAATGTGACTGTATGGCAAACAGGCCAGTAAATGAATAAAACGGGCTGTGTTAAAGTCCCCAGTGTTGGGGCTGGAGAGATGGCTCAGAGGTTAAGCACACTGATATTTCTTCCAGAGGTCCTGAGTTCAATTCCCAGAAACCACGTGGTGGCTCATGACCATCTACAATGACATCTGGTGCTCTCTTCTGTATAATGTATAATAAATAAATAAATCTTAAAAAAAAATTCCCAGTATTGTGTGAGCTATGGTAAGAAACAAGGGCATCTGAGTGATCAGCAGATCAGGTGAGCAAGAGAGCCTTGTCACTGAAAGGCAAACAGTTTGCTTTATAATCACTTCATGCAAACTTTTAAATTCATGCTTTATGGGGCTGGAGAGATGGCTCAGAGGTTAAGAGCACTGACTGTTCTTCCAGAGGACCTGAGTTCAATTCCCAGCAAAACCACATGGTGGCTCACAACCATCTATGATGAGGTCTGGTGCCCTCTTCTGTAAAACTGTATGCATAATAAATAAATAAATCTTTCCAAAAAAAAAAAAATTCATGCTTTAAAAGAACCTGAGTCATTACTAAGAACTTAAAAATACAAATCCTGGGCTGGAGAGATGGTTCAGAGGTTAAGAGCATTGGCTGTTCTTCCAGAGGTCCTGAGTTCAATTCCTAGCAACCACATGGTGACTCACAACCATCTATGATGACATCTGGTACCTTCTTCTGTATACTGTATTCATGATAAATAAATAAATAATCTTTAAAAAATACAAATCCTTATACGTGAACTGCAGAATCTTTCCCCAATCTTTGAGATTGTAGGTTCTGAGTCTGGTATGCCATAGGGAGCAAAAGCTAAAGAGATAACTAATTTGAAAACAAAAGTTTTGTCTACATAAGATAGGAAGTCTATCTCATCAAAGATAGGAAACTTCTGAGCTAACTAGAAGACTAGCATCTGGTGTTCCAAATAGGCCTCAACCAGTCCTCAGGCAAAGTGATGTGTCATTTCCCTTCCCAGTGGTGGTCTTGTCCCCTGCATAGGCAGGTCTGATCTATTTTCCCAATTGTTCAGGTATGGCTAGCATGCACACAGATTTATCCTGTGAAAGCAAGCAAGCAAGAAAGACTCCTGGTCAGAAACAGATTACAGATACACAATAAAACAAAACAAAAGGTGGTTTATATGTGTTCAATGTGTGTAAAAATGATGTAGGCTTGAAAGAAAGAGGAAAAGAAGTATAGGCTGTTACATAAAAAATAGTTTTTAAAAATAAAGTATTTAGAAAGACAGTAAAAGTAATTTCTAAAAACCATGTAAAGACGGCAAATATACAGAAAGTCTGGATACTGTATACTATTGTGTTGTCTTTGGGATTTTTTTAACTGCTATGAGACATTTGATTGTAAAAGATGATTATAAATTAAACCAACATATAAATTTTAAAGGTACTTAACTTTAAAATTTGGGTCTAATTTTAAATTTGCTTTGGAAAAGAAGTTCTGCTTTTGTTTCTACAAAAGATGAAAGCCTGTGGATTGCTTCCAAATTAATATGATTTCGTCAATCAAGACAGATTTCGTCTACAATGACAGCCATGGCCCAGATGATCCAACATTCACATCAGCTTTAAGACAACTGGCTGAGAAGAAGCAGCCTCAAAGACTACTTCAGCTAAGACTTAACCATAATTTTTAATTTTGTCAGGATCCCCATAAGATTGTCAGCACCCTCAGTAAGCAGAAACTAATATGAAAAGTTATGCTCAAATTCTCAAACTATGGCTTATAAATGTTTGTTTTTACTTAAAAGGGGATGACTATAAATGCAATCTCTTTCTGAAAAAAAAGAGGATATGATATAGAAATAATTTTTTAAAAAGTAGGTTATTAAATCTACTTTGGTTTTTTTTTAAAAAACACTTATTTATTTATTTATTTGCCTTGGTGTTTGCCTGGAACTGGAACTACAGACAGTTGTTAGCTGCCATGTGGGTGCTGGGAATTGAACTCAGAACCTCTGGAAGAGCAGTCAGTGCTCTTAACCACTGAGTCATCTCTCCAGCCTTCTTAAATCTACTTTGATCCAATAAATAACTATTAATCTCAAAATACTTTATATTGTTATGGATTTTGGTTTATTGGTACAAATTGAAGGTTAATTTTGTTATACTGTATGTATAGTTATGTTTATGTAATTTGTTTAAAATTGCAAGTATAATTAAGAAATACAGATTAATAGTCATCTATGATACTCAAACTTCAGGTCATGTTAGGTTTTTTTTAAGTATACAAAGATGTATTTCAGATAGGTAATCTTCAAACACTGTAAAGACCTACAGAATATAGCATTTAAAATGTTTTAAGACTTAAGACTTTTCTGAAGAGTTAGACATGTCTGCTCCTGGCAGTACTGATTTATTTCAAGAGAATGATGGGCATAAAAGAAACTCCATATGGAGTTTACTTTCTTTGTGGCAAAAGTTAGCCACTAGGCAAGAAATTGTTCTTGCCCCAACTGTTTGACAGTATGCTGTATAAACTAGACATGCAGGACCCATAGGAAAGCAACACTGAACTTTGCCAAATCAAAGCAAGATGATCCTTCAGGTTTCTTTTTCTTTCTTTTTTTTTTTAAATATACATTTTTTATTTTTATGTGAATTGGTGTTTTGCCTGCATGTATAACTGTGTAAGGGTGTCGATCTTGAAAGTACAGACAGTCATTAGCTACCATATGGATGCTGGGAAACAAATCCAGGTTCTCCGGAAGAACAACCAGTGCTCCTAAGCACTGAGCCATCTCTCTAGCCCCGATTCTTCAGGTTACTGCTTTGCAGAAGAGTCTGCCAGACATTCCACAGAACACAGGGAAAAGTGGTTAACTAATCTGCCAGAATGGGCAGAAAGATCCTTTAAATTTCCTGCTTTACTAAAATGTCTGCCAGAGACTCTAGGCCTGTAGGCTGAAGATAAATGCCCAGATGTTACAAAGGAACTTTGAGTGACTGTCCAGGCAGTCAGATGCCTCTGTCATTTCTACAACTTTGGAAGTTGCTTACAATGTACTCCCTGTTTACTCAGATAATATTATATCTTTCTGGGGTCTTTGATGGAATTGAAGACTAGATAGTTATAGTTTTAGTTATGATAAAAGGTAAATTAGATATGAAACTCCATACTCATTAAGATAGGATAGATGACATATTTTTTTATTTTGCCAAATACAAATAGACTAGATATTATAACTGTGATTCTTGCTTGATAACTGTTTTGTTATATGTAATCCTACGATGTTAAAGTTAAAACCTTCCTTTTTTAATTAGAAAAGGAGAAGTGCTGTGGGATAGTCTTTCCGTAAACTGTGAATATATGTTGTTACTACCAATTAGTAAAGAAGACAAGAAATTGCTACTACTGATTAGTAAAGAAGCTTTTCAAGACAAGAAACAGCCAGGCAGGGAATCTAAGATAGATACAGAAAGAAGAAAGACAGGATCAGGACAGATGTGGTTCAGCCACCCAAGAAGCAAGTTGTGAAAGTACCAGTAAGCCACTGGCCACAAATGAGTTAACTTAAGATTTAAGAGCTAGCTAGTAACAGCCTAAGCCATAGACCAAATAGTTTGTAATTAATATAAGCCTCTAAGTAATTATTTTATCAGCACCTGTGGGACTGTGGGTGGGAGAGGTTCGTCTGTACCATGGGGCCAGGTGTGACTGTCTACACACCTGGGCAAATAGGCTATGATGAACAGGCAAGAAGTACCAACCAGGTTTTGCTTGTCTCTGCCTCTCCAGTGCTGAATTATAGATGCACAACACCATGCCAAGCATTTCATGTAGGTTCTGGGGATGGGACTTAGGTATTGACTCCTGCAAAGCAAGCACTTTCCTCGGCTGTCTCTCTAGACCTCTTTCCATGAGCAGGAGGCCCTGTGTTTTCATCTCACACCAGGCCCCATATATAATGCAGCTGACACTCTATTTGTTTGTCTTGAGCCCGGAGAATAAAGAGTTGTTGTTTTCAGTGCTGTAGTGAATCCAGGGCTTTTGTTATCCCCTAACAACAAGAACCGTACTTGGACATTCTGTTGGTCACAGCATACTTGCTGTATAACTGTCACTTAGCATTCTTAACACGTCTAAATATTAATCTGTTTTATCAACTGCACTGTGAGCTCCTAAGTCAGAGAGGTTCCCCTGTTCATCTTTGTGACCCTTGCACTATGCTAAGTGGAAACTCTAGTGTGTTGTACATGCTTACACTACAGAGAGACATACTGTCTGCAATAGGGTGGTCAAAGACCGAATGTCTGTCTACCTGCCCAGCCTGTCCCCTCCCTTCTGCCAGGACAAGCAACAGCTTTAACTGGACCCAGCTGCCCTGGAAAGGGATACAGCTGGCTGCATGTGAGATGTGTTCCAAGTAAACAATCTGAGGTACCAGATGATGAGAGGTGCTCCTATCTTAAGTCTGATAGACACTAAACAGCCCTTGATGGCCATGGTACCTGTTTACAGGAGAGGAAAAGTAACAGGTGGGACACAGGAGTCCCAGTTCAAGCTCAAAGCCAGCCTGATCTACATGGTGAATTCCAGACCAGCCAGAGCAAAACAGCAAGACCCTACCTCAAAATAACTAAAACAACAATAATAAAGTGAAGAACAGAAATGGGAATTAATAAAGTAAGTGTTATTATATAATCAACAGCCAGGTCTGTCAATTTGGGTCTTTCTTCAAACCTCTGTTGCTGTATCTCTCCTCGTAAGGCTAAGATTGGCCACTTCTTTCAGAGTCCCAATCTGTTCTGAAATAGAAAATATTTGAAAATAGCAGTGCAGGGTTGGAGAAATGGCTCAGAGGTTAAGAGCACTGACTGTTACTCCAGAGGACCTGAGTTCAATTCCCAGCAACCACATGGTGACTCACAACCATCTATAATGAGATCAGGTACCCTCTTCTGTACACTGTATACATAATAAATAAATAATTATTAACAAAAAAGTTTTTTTTAAAAAAAAAAAAAAGAAAATAACAGTGCACACAGAGATATGGTTTGAGGAGTATTTTCCTGAATTTGAAGGCTGTGATAAAAAGCTTCTTTCAGAAGATTAGGCATGTACACTTACCATTAAGCTCCCTGACACTGGGCAATGTTCTCTAGATGGTTCTATGGCTACAAGTACATATCCAGTAGTTTGATATAATACACGGATGTTTACTATGATGAACTCTGTGTAAGCAAATTCTTGTTACGAGAAGTAATATTGTAATGAAGTTTCTCTTGAGTCACTGACCCCCTAGCAGTGTCTGCCATGACCAGGAAAAGGCCATCTTATCCTAAAACTCTACATAAGCACAATGTTTTTTGTGTCAGGATTTCCCTGACTCCTATTTCATACACACCCTGGATGCTACCAGGTGGTCAGAAACACAACCAACAAAAATAGTAGTCTGTTTTTTTTTCTTTAGTCCAAACAGTTTGGTTGAGGTACTGCAGTCTCCTACATGATATAGAACAATCCCCACTCCCTTCCACCCAGGAAACAATCTGTTAAATAAATATTCAGTCTGAAAATGGAGAAAACAAGCTTTATTATAACGATTTGAGATTTTTTTTCTTGTGCATGGTAACGATATACACACGGATCTTGTTTCTCTTATGTTTCAAGACAGAATTAATTTAAAGTTTTATTATAGACTAAAGCATCCAAAATACTGTGGTACATACGTAGCTACGAACATACAAACACATTGATGCACAGCGTCCATTCTCCTGTTTAAATAGGCAGTCAGCATTTTGATTCATAAAAGAACACATGAGGAAGCTATATCTTAATTGATGGCAGAGAGCACAAGACCAGTATTCTATACACAAAATGTATGAAACAGATCTGTAAAGGTGGAATGTACAAAATCTTCAAAGAAACAAAATGGAAACAAACAACCTTCATACTCATGGGCAGGCTCAGAAGGCTGTACACTTGGGAATGATATAAAGAATGTTAGGAGAGCACAATTTGTTGTGGATGACACAACATCCCATATCGTAAAGCAAAGCATTGAGGTTAAGGCTGTGTTGCTTTCAAAAGTTAATGGAAGTGCTGTACATTCATTGGAACAACATAGCTGATTTTTTTTATCTCTTCTAGAATATTAATGAATAGCATCCATACACTCTCCACACACAGACCACACAATCAACTACCACACAGTTCATCATTAGAAAATGTTTTGAAGATTACCATTGTGATTTTCAGCTTACTGTCATTTAAACACAAAACCAAAAAAGCATTTATTTATACCAAACAAATTTTTAATGGGCACTTCATTTCCTTTATGGCAATACTAGATTCCTAGTTATCAAAAATACTAAAATAATTGTAAATTTTAAAACCCTGCAACATTTACAGAAAGTAACAGTATTAGGATTATAAGGGAAATTAGATAAGGTTTGCATCAGAAAGCTTCAATTTTATCCTACTTGGAAAGGTCTTGTTTCAAAAGGACCACAAACTTCTTCCCTTTTCAGAAGCTGGTGAATAGAGAGGTTGTTAATAGAGTCCAAATGCACACAAAGACTTCCCCATTGGGAGTGATCTACAGATGATGCGGTGTCCATCTGCTCTCTCCAGTTTCCTCCGTAGGTATTACCAAAGCATTTATGCTAACCCTTTAGAGTGAGGCTCCATATACCTGGCAACATACTGCTATTCCAGTTCAATCCCTGTGAGGACATACATACCCTGTACACGTAGTGGGAGCAGATGTGCAGCAGCTGCATGGAGTAGGCGTACTTATTACCTCAAATTTGTCACGTTTAAGAAACTCAGGGGCTTGTTTAGTCATAGAGACTAAAGTTTCATCAAAATCTTACACATCATTTAAACACTGGCAAACAGTCATAAAGGCTTTCTAGGGTGTGTTTCCCAATGGTCAAGTGACTCCCTACCACCCCGTGTCCAGCAGGGGAGGTTTGTGTCAGAGAAGACACACTGTCATTAAACCTATAAAACCTAACTGAAGGTATTTTGTCCTTAGTGCCCAAGGGAAATTTGGATGCTTACCTTCTCAGTGCTACATAGCATGAGTATGTAACTGGTTCTATACAGTTATCAAACACAAATTAAACAATAACAGTAGCCTAGAACCAAAAAAGCCACTAATTTTTAATAATTCTTCTTAGTTTACCAGAAACCATTCCCATGGAATGAGACAAGATTTCAGTTAGATCTTGTCTATTTGCATCTTAGCAGCACTTTCCTCCCAAAATATGCTTACATGAAGAAATACAGTAAGTGCCCACGCATAGCCAAGTGTAGAATGTCATGTTTCCTGGAGTGCCCACAGCAGGTACTTTAGTAGCCTACGGTGGAACAGATCTAAATTAAATTATTTCATTCAAGTGTGTACCAATAATTTTTATTATTTCCTATTGAGATACCAACCCTGATATTATATTTTATGTATAAGGTTGGTTGGTTTATGAGTTAATTTTTCAGTTCACAAATATCTCAGTGTTGTATATAAAAAAGAACTCCTTCAGTAAATTAATTTTCAAGTTAATAGTTGCAATCTGAAGGCACATGTCAGTTGTAAATCACGTACCTAGCATGTGTACTAGCCCTAGATTCCATTCCAAGAAAAAAAACAAAAACCAAAAAACCTGTGGCAAACTCGTGTACATAAAACTGTGTAAGGGTGTCAGATCTTGGAATTACAGACAGTTGTTAGCTGCCATGTGGATGCTGGGAATTGAACTCAGATCCTCCTGAAGAACAATCAGTGCTCTTAACCACTGAGCCATATCTCCAGCCCAACTAAAATTAATTTAATCATTTTAAAAACCTTTTTTAAATAGCCCAGAAATAATCCTGCAGGCAGACTATTAATAAACAGCACTATGAAATTCCCTTGCCAGAATACAAACTGTAAGAGGACAGAGATGCTTGTCTCTTTTACATAGCTGTCGGGTCCCAGTGCCTAGATGCATTCCTGGCCCCTGGTAGGAATTCTGTGGATACAAATATTGAGGTTCACACTGAATTCTTGGGCTACAGAACAACCCAGTTATAGCTCTCTTGCCTAGTATGTCTGTGGCCATTGGTTCCATTTCCAGAACCATGAAAAAGAATAAAAATCAAAACATAAAGCCAACGGCTTATTCAATGGTATTCAGAAGCAGTTGTAGCTTATCTTTCCAAAACTAGTATTGAATGTTATTTCTATCACAGACAGGCTTGAATATTTTAAAGCTCCACAGAACTAAAATAACAATAAGCTAAATCCAAATGTAAATCTTCTGAAAATAAAGCCCCCCCCCATGTTGATTTGGGCATAATAAATTAAACAGACCATTGGCAGTATCAGATTTCCCTTTTAAATTTTATAATACTACATTAGAATTTTAAGATAATAAGCCATAAGCATCATCCTATGTATGTAAGGGAAATGTTTTCTTACAGTATATATCTAAGGTGCTTTCAATGAAAGAAATCCCAAAGTCATCATCAAACACGCCAAACACTATTTTCCTATTTGGTAGAACTGAGTAGAAAATCCAACAGTGGAAACAGTCCATGTCTTATTTTACAGTATCCATGACAGGTAATGTTTCTCAAAATGCATTTATATGTATAAATGAAAGGTAACTCAAACTCAGCTCTTAAAGACGTCTTTTTCTTTTTTCTTTCTTTCTTTTTTCTTTTCTTTTTTTCTTTTTTCTTTTTTTTTTTTTTTTTTTTTTTTTTTTTTTTTTTTTTTTTTTTTTTTTTTTTTTTTTTTTTTTTGTCATTGAAAGAAGGACATCTGCTGATTTGCTGCCTGGACCCCAGGCCTCACCATCATGCTGGAAAATGGCAACACTCAAACCTGCCGTAGGGCTCACTCCACATGGACAGTTTCAGACTGCAGCTGCAAGGGAATGTGTTGAAGGATGGCTGGGCAATGCTTCTGTCTTTCAGAGTGCTGCCTACTTCCACACACCAAGGATTCAGCTATATATATGTCTATATATAATATGTATAATACATTCTATCTTACCCTAACCATGTATACTTGTCCCTTAATGCCTCTACTATTCATTAGACAATGATAAATAACCATAACATGCCCATACCTGTAATGCTCAACAGAACTTTGGTAACACTTGCTCTCTAACGGGAAATCATTAATCAATCACATGCCTTTGGTTGACACCATTTGTCCTCCAAAGGGCTACTTATGGCTCTCTGTCCTAGGACACTGGTGTCCGACTACATGTGCTGACATTTTGCGGGAGGTAAAGCATTCACTTTCATGATGTGTAATAAGAGGAAAGACATGAACACATGGACTTGAACATGAGTTCTCTTGATTACATTTCAATGTGTTGATCTGAAGCTAACAGCCAAAGGGTCCCCCTCGCTTTTGCTATATGCCATCCAATGCATCGGGAATTTCAGGTTTTCCTGAAAATATATTTTATTTTCTGATGCAAGGTGAGTAGAAAGAGAAGGTGAGGAGAATGCACAAAAAGATCTTTGATCAAACCCAGAAAAGTTGGGAAATTTGCATTGATTTTAATGGGCTCAACTCAAGAGAGCCCTGAGTCAGAGCTGGGAGGATCTTGTAAGACAGTCTTGGATTTTTCTAAAGTAATTTACATGTGGTTGTTGATAACCAAAAACAAAAAACGAAATGTCACCAGAGCAATAATAATACCTACTGTAAAAGTGAGGTTAGAAGGTCCCTTGGGTCTTGTGACTGAAGGTAAAATAGGTAACTACAAGTTTTGTTCTTGGAAGCTCGATGCAAAGGTTACCATTCATTCACCGGTCAACAGATAATGCTAATTCTTTTTAATGTCTGATTTGCAAAATTAGGTTATCTACATAAATCCCTGTCCTATGAGCCACAGTTCACAGGTGTAAAACTTCGCAGTTTCTGTAGATTCAGTAGAAGAGATTCTTTTTAAATCCTAGAAGTGAATTACGGAAATTGGATAAGCAGTTTTTAAGGAAATTGTTACATTCAGAAATAACCTTGGAAAGTTCACCAAAGGTTCTTCCTAATATGAAAAGTCCCATTGTAATCTGGTCCCACATTGAAAACTCCATTCCAGTTTCTAGTGCAAGACCTCAGTGCAGGGATATCCACTGTTACTGTAAGTACCGATAGACTTTGAAACAGTGATTTCCAGAGTCTGCCACCACAACGTGACCATCTGAAGTTAGGGCCAGGCCTTGGGGCCCATAAAGGGGGTCAGCAGATGTGTTGATATAGGACAAAAATGATCCACTCCCATCAAAAACCTGCAGAAACATAAAATCAGAGCATCATGAAAGTTACATACGCTGAATAATTTGCATTAAAAAAAAAGCATGTAGACACCCTTCTGGGTTTATCCAGGCTGCTGTACATACACAATATTTGATAGTTAACCTTAATTGTTTATTTGGTTAGACCTGGAAATAGTTATGAGATGGCTTCTGGGAACATCTCCATAAGTATATTTCCTGAAAAGATTAGCTGCGGGGGTGGGGGGTGGGGGTGGGGGAGCATGGGGTGGGGGTGGGGGGTTTGTAACTCTCACTCTGCATGAGCAGTGCCTCCCGCTGGTGGTGCAGGCATTAGGGGGTCTGAGAGAAAAGCTTTTGATGACTGCTTTCTGTCCTGGCTGGTAAGTACATCAACCCTGTTGCTGCTGCCGCCACCACCTTTGTTCACACTGAAGCCCAGCCTCCTTTTTTGTTGGGGGAGGGGGAACAAGGTCTCTCTCTACGTAGCCTTGACTGGGAGTTTGCTCTGTAGACCAGGCTGGCCTCAAACTCAGAGATCCTCCTACCCCTGCCTCCCAAATGCAGGAATTAAAGACAGACACGTGTCATCACTGCCTAGCTGGAACTCAGCTTCTCTAGCCTTCCAACACAGGCTGAGGAAGACCTGAGGATCTCTTAGAGTCTTAAACTCCTCTAGGCCCGTGAGTCTCAACCTTCCTAATGCTGTGACCCTTTAATACAGTTCCTCATGTTATGGTGACCCTCAACTATAAAACTATTTCACTGCCACTTCATAACTAATTTTATGAATCATAATGTAAATATCTGATATGCGGGAGTAGGTCCTAGTTGCCAGATTAGGACCACTGAGGCAGCAGCCTGGTAGACAAAAGAAGGCTTCCATTTCTTGGTTTCTCCAACATACAGATGGCAATGGCTTGACTCACCCATCGGAGGTATGCAAGCCAAAGTAATAATTCCCTTGTGGCATGCATTTAATCCATCTGCTCTGTCCCAGTAAGGACCCTAACACACAACTCATGTCTCTGCTTATGCTTGTCTTGTTTTCTCCTCTGCTCCCTCTGTGGCTGGAGTCACTGATGTAGATCTTGTTGGTTGTACATCCTATATTACCATGGCCATCACATGCGCAATGACAAAACTGAGATTTCATTTTTCCTTATTGAAGTCTATAGTTCAATGTGCCCATCTGAATAGGTAACAGCTTAAAGTTGCCTAACTATAAAAGTTCTATGATTCTGCTGTGATGAAATGATAGGCACAAATCAACTCATAACATCTCCTCTCTTACAAGTTCCCAGGTCTTTAGACCATTTTGGAGTTTTAAGAAACAATGTAAGTAAGTAGATACCATGAGGCCATAAAATACAAACAGCATCTGTGGGCCTTTGTAACTAGCCTATCTCCTGACTTCTAAAGTATCGGACTCTCCTATCCACCACAATGAGACACCTGACAGAGTTACTCTCTCTTTGAGAGAGGATCTCACATAGTTCAGGCTAGCCCCAAACTTGCTATGTATTCAAGGATGACCCTAAGCTGCTGGCCTTTCTTTCTCCACATTCCATGTGCAGGACTACATGTCAATGCTAACATGCTCAGCTTTCTCAGTATGAGGACTGAACTTAGGGCCTTGTACACACTAGACAAGTACTCTACCATGAGCAACATACATCTCCATCCCAGAGTGTCTCCTTTAATACAGAATGCTGTAGGAGTAATTAAGCAATTCATAAAATAAATAAAAGCATGTTGCATCACACTGATATTCTCAATTATTTTAACGGTGCATCACACAGGGAATTCATAGTCAGCTTTGGCTACATAGTGAGACTATGTCTCAAAGAAAAGAAAAAATACAAAATTATAATATAATTTTATAGTATAAGCATGTATATATTTGGTTTGAAGTCAGTAGCTGAGCTTGAACTCTCTACATAAATGAAGACGACCGAAACTGCTCTTCTTTCTTCCTCTACTTCCCCATGTGCTGGACTTAGGAGCTTTGGATATTTGCTTCTTAACTGGTACATTGAATGAAAAGAAATGATGAAAGCAATGAATGTAAACAATAGTGTGAGGTGTCTGGGGCAGCTGTGATGAGACATGAATGTGTGTGTATGTGTATGTATGTGTAGGTATGTATATGTATGTGTGTGCATGTGTGTATGTATGTGTGTGTATGTGTATGTATGTGTGTGTATGTGTATGTACGTGTGTGTATGTACGTGTGTGTATGTATGTGTGTGTATGTATGTGTATGTGTATGTGTGTGTATGTGTATGTATGTGTGTGTATGTGTATGTGTGTATGTGTGTGTGTATGTATGTGTGTGTATGTGTATGTGTGTGTATGTGTGTGTGTATGTGTTTGGTTTTTCTTAGTGACAATCAGAAGCTTTACTAAAATCCCTGCTTGTTGCCTGTGTTAAGAAAAATGAGTCTTCACTTTCAGATTAGTAAAACATACAAATAGTACTTTTTGTTCAATAGCTCTCTTCAGTCCTATCTGCAAGCCCTTTAGGAGTCTGAGGAGAACAATATTCAAATCAAAATAAAATAAATAACCTTTGAATTAGAGAATTCTATGTTAATGATGTCACTTTCTGTCTGCCTAGCCATTTGGAGTGTTCACATGAGATTATCTGTGGTGTTAAGAAAAACATCCTAGGTCCTGTTAACTTCACTGTTAACAGTGTCAGCCACCTGCCATCCTCAGCCACCTGCCATCCTCAGCATCTACTACCTGGATCCTAGGATGGACAACTTCACTGTTAACAGTATCAGCCACCTGCCATCCTCAGCATCTACTACCTGGATCCTGCTGTTGCCCCAGTCAGCCACAATGATGTTCCCATTTGAGTCGACCGCGACTCCTGTTGGTGCATTAAACTGTCCATTTCCTTCTCCATTTGAGCCGAACTTCAACATGAATTCGCCTTCCTGATTAAATACCTGTATGAAATATTAAAAGACTTTTATTTAAAATAGCTGACCCAACTGTATTGTTTAAAAAATAGCTGTCTAAGCAAGTTATTTATAACAAGTCTTGTGATTTGAGAGGTCTGAGAAAAGTGGCCTGTAGATTAGACTCCTGCTGTGGGATGATGGGTTTGTACACTGTGAATATTTGTCATTGTAAATATTGGTTTAATAAAACACTTATTGGTCAAGAGGCTAGACAGAAAGTAGAGGCGGGGCAACCAGACTAGGAGAATTCTGGGAATGAGAAGAGCAGAGAAAGAATGACATTGAGATGCAGAGGAAGTGGGTTGAGAATGCTGCACTTAGCAAAAAGGTACCAAGCCACTGAATAAATAGAAATATGGGTTAACTTAAAGTATGAGAGTTAGCAAGTAATAATCCTGAGCCATAGACTAAACAGATTGTAATTAACATAAGCTTTGTGTGATTCTTTGGGATTAAGAGACTTTGGGGCTAGGTTGGGCCAGAAACTTATTACAAGACTCCTGTCACAGGGTTGGAGAGATGGCTCAGCGGTTAAGAGCACCGTCTGCTCTTCCAGAGGACTGGGGTTCGATTCCCAGCACCCACATGGCAGCTAACAACTGTCTGTAGTTCCAGTTCCAGGCAAACACCAAGGCAAATAATAAATAAAAAAAGGTTTTTTTTTTGTTGTTTTTTTTTTTATTATTATTAAAAAAAGACTCCTGTCACTTATGGTTCCCAAATTATATGTAATCATTATTTATTAAATTATGTTTTTCCTGCCATTTACAACTAGTTACTAAGTATCTGTGTTATTTTTTTTACATATTATAAAATATTATAAAAATGTAAGATGTTATTTTTAAACAAAACTACATATTATTCTATCTTCAAATAAATAGCTTTATTACTGAATAAATAAAATTTCAGATTAGGTACTCCATCTCTACAGGATGGATTGTCACTCAGTTTGGGTCAGGTTTTTGTTAGGCCAAATAGTCATGATTTATTATCATTTACTTTATTACACAGTAAGAACAAGAGGACTGGGTGTAACACTTAGAAGGCAGACATTTATGTGTGTCAATGTGCGCATGAATATACAATGGCCAGGAATGAAAAATAAGCAAGCGCTGTTTTATTTGCTTCAGAAGGTATTTTGTTATAAATTCTAAGACCACCATGATTAGAACCAACAGAGGCTATTCCAAGTATAGGATTAACAGAACCCTTAAGGGAATGGTCTCTCATGTCTGCTGTGACTGATCAACTGGTTACTTTGGATTACTGAATGTTCTTGTGTGTGTGTGTGTGTGTGTGTGTGTGTGTGTGTGTGTGTGTGTGTGGTTTTTCAAGACACAGTTTATCTTTGTAACATTCTTGGCTGTCCTGGAACTCAGTTTGTAGTCCAGGCTGGTCTTGAACTCACAGAGAGCCTCCTACTTTTGCCTCCCAAGTGCTGGGATTAAAGGTGCGCACCACCACACATGGCTTTGCCGAATGTTCTTATTACTAGTGATATCCACTATAGGTTATAGGTTTTGGGATGAACATTTCAATGGCAACATTGAATACATTCAATGTATTTAATGACTATAGTGAACAATTTTATCTGGATGTCTCAGACGATACTTAATGGCTCTGAAATATTCCTAGGATGTTTTTTAAAATACCCATTATGGTGATGCTTAGGTGTGTGGAAGAATTAACTTATGAATCAAGAAATGTTATGGCCAGGGCACTTTTCATGTAAAGGCTATCTCACACGTGGACCTCAGAGGGTCACAGCTTTGAGCACAGAGCTGATCTGAGGATGACCTTTGAGTCCTCCTTGGAGCCTTAGAGACAAGCACAGACAAGCACAGCCAGTTCTCGATACTACACTGTTACAAATGCTAGTGTAGGCCAGGGATACAGGAGGTATAGCTCAGTGCCATGATACTTGCCTAGCACGTATGGAGCCCTGAGTTTTAGCTTCAGCAATAAGGAAAAAAAAAAGGAAGGAAATGAGAAAGGGAGTAGAGGGAAAGAAGAGGAAAAGAGAGAGAGAAAGGAGAGGAAAACTAGGAAGTTTCCTTAATTCCATGTCACATAGCCATTTTTACACGACACTGTAGCTTTAAATCACAATGAGTGTGTTTTTGCATTGGTGAGGACACTATTATTCTATGCTCCTTCCTTTATTAACTCTTACATATGATCTCAGTGGTCCTTGCTTACTTTTTAAACCTAGTATATTTTTTTTTGGCATATGTGTATCTACTCCATATTGAAATAAAGAATGCTTTATTTCTGTTGTTTGTTCAATTTATTTATTTATCTATTTGATGTTCATTGAGGACAGGGTCTTAATATGTAGCCCAGGGTAGCTTCAAATTTCTGCTCCTTCCTGCTCCTTCCGACACCTCTGCCTTCACCTGGTGGGAAGCAGGTGGGAATGGCAGGCATGCGTACTGTGCGTACTGGCTTACATGTCTTGTGATTAAAACAAAGTTCTTGCAGTATCTCGGCTCATCTGCAGTTTACTTGCCTCCATCTTCCTTACCTGCAGCTGTGACAGGGATGGAAGTGGAACATTCCAGAACTAAATCTCAGGTTCACGTAACGCCTACAGCAGGATGCTGTTAAAACTGTTCTATTTTACAATTAGTTATCACTGTCAATTGTCACTAATGGATCTGAAATATGTCCACATAGGTTCATGTGTTGAAGGTCCAGTTCCCAAATACAAGGATGCTCAGAGGTGAACTTTCTAGGAAATGAGTGGATTCTAAGGCTCTTCTTCCCTCAATGGATTAATTTATTGATGGGCTCATTACTGATGAATATGAGGAGATGGCAGAAACTGAAGGCAGTCTGGCCTATCTGGAAGAAGCATGTCACCGAGGCTTGCTCTTGGAAGATATAACACCCCTAGAGTCTGCCCAGCCTCTCTTTTTCTGCATTTCTGCAAGTGATTAGATTGAAACTCTGAGACCATGGATCAAAAGAAACCTTTGCTTGAAGTTGGTATTCTCTGGTATTTTACCATAACAACAGAAAACTGACACATTGCTTTTTGTATTGTATTATGAATTAAACTCTATCATAAGTATGCATGCACAGAAAAAAGGTATCTATAGAATCCGGACTATTTGTGGCTATTTGTGACCTGGTATCCACTAGAAATCTTAGAAGATATTCTTCAATAACATTGTAGAGCATTAAAAAGAAAACTATAGTAGACTATTTATTAAATCTGATTTATAGTCTTTTTTCCATTTATTAAGCAAAAATCACCTGAATTGGAGCTATAGTTAACTGCTATAACATGAGAAACAAAATCCAAGCATTTCATGCAACAGCTGTCAGAGAAAAAAATAAGCAAACTCGATGATGTTCTCAAGATGAAAACGAGCGTCAATAACTGAGATAGCATTTCTATATCCTGAAACCATCACTGCTGGAACTTTAATAATTACAAACATCTTATGTTTTATGCTTCCACCTAATGTCATCTAGTTACAGATTTCTCAGAAGAACAGTCTACGAGCTGAAATAATTGTTATGGCTTTGCTTTGTGGATGTGGATGAGGTTGGTGTTTAATAATGCTGGCATTAATTCTTTCCTGCTCACCCCATTTCAAAGCTTTCCCTAACCGTCATAATTGTGATTCTTCCTCTTTAGTGCAGGGGACTGAACCTAGCACTTGGACTATGATAAGCAGGTCCTGCATCCCCCAGCCTCAGGAAATCTCTCTCTGGAAGCATATATATGGCTGTGGCCATTTCTGTGCATTTCACGTATCTGCCTTGCACTTTGGTTACTTACAACGTTTTTTATTTCTTTCTAGAGACTCAGTCAAGGCTGGTAACTAGGTGTCTTTCCATATGGTGATAGCAGGATGGTTTACACAGGCTGCCTGGAGCAAGGGGAAAAGCTCAGAGGACATTGTGGGGTTAACAGAAAGAGTAACTCACTAACAACAGTCAGTGGTGAGTGGGCATGCTGACCTACCGGACCTTGCTGAATGCTCTGCGTGTGGGGGTGCAGAGGGAGGGGGAGGGAGGGCACGGATGTCTGCTACATGTTGAGTGAAGACAGAAGCGTGACCACTGTCTTCCTGCTGCCTCTTTGCTCTCCATTCATTCAGATTTCCCACCATCCTGTTCTTTTCACCAAGACAGCTCCAGTGGAGCGGTGTATGGAGAACTCAGCTTGTGCTTCTGAGGTTAAGAAGCCCACCACCAAGCCTCTACTCTGAAACAGCAATGCCTCAGGGAGCAGCAATAGAAAACCAGCAGTGTATCCCTTCCCCTCATCCTGCCCACCGCTCACTGTTTTCTACTCTTTGTAGCAGGACTGACTCCTATCAGAAAGCTGAAACCCCTTCCATTTACTCAAATGAAGATGTAGACTGGGGAATGAAGGAGAGAAATGCCTAGGTTAGGAAATAATAGTCCTACCCTTTACCTGGCTATCTAGCTACTAACACCTATAAATCCCCACTAATTTGGTTGTTCAAAGCATAAACATTAGCTGTTGGTCTACCACACTGGGCTGTTTCTTTATTATATGTCCTTTATACTAATATATTTTAGAAATTTAAATGAACACAAGAAAAACTTTACAATGCAGATCAGTATCATTTGATATATACAGAAAGCAGGTAATTATACAAATATATTTCATTTCTTTTTCTCCCCCTGGGAATTGAACCCAAGGCCTTGCATATGGCAAGGTTGGACCTTCAGCCCAAATGACTAACCCTACAAACAAATGCAACCCTGGGGTCAATATGCTTGCCAGTGTGCTATTGTGATCACCTGTACACATCATTCCTAGAGACACTTTACCCACAACTACTAACTATATCAAATCCCTCGAAGTCTCATTTTTTTTCATAACAAAGACCTCCACATGGGGATGTTAATAGAAGATCAATATACTACATTATTATGAAAGAGCAGAATCAACACCAGCCTGAGAACAGGCCTCCATATAGTGACCTGGGGCTGAACTCAAGCCCCTAAATGTGCTGTGACAGCAGCGTTTAAAGCAAACATCCCAGACACAGTCAAACGGGAGGCATGGCAGTAAAATTTAACAAGAGCCAGATGTCTCTGCAGACATCCCATATCTTGTAATAAATCCTGTCAGTGTCCTACAACCATTAGCAATTTTGTGCCTACAGCTTGACCAATAATTTCAAAAGATTACATCACTCTGTAGAATGCCAAGACATACAGCTCCCTGCTTGTGGTTTTTCCCTGTCTAAGCCCTTTGTAATCAGGGCTCGGGGCCTCCTCCTTCACTCGATGTAACTGGAGTGCTTGAAGAAGCCCTTGCCTGGGCTAAATAAAATAAAATAACAACAACAACAACAACTTGGTTTTTGCATCAGGAAGTTGGCTCTGTGGATTTGTTGGAGGGCTTTGCCACTCGGGCACAACAATTAGAGAAGGTTGTTATTTTTCTTTCTTTCATTCATCTTGTTTGTTTTACAAGACAGGGTTACTCTGTGTAGCCCCGGCTGTCTTGTAACTCTGGCTTCTAACTGACAGATATCCATCTGCCTCTGCCTCCTGAGTGCTGAGATTAAAGCTGTATACTGCTACATCATTAGCAAGGTTACACCACATTTTATATTCCACCAACTGAGAGAAAAAACTGGAAGAAATAAGCATGTGACACACTGCTTGAACAAACGCTGGTTGACTCCTGACCTGCCCCAGAGTCTGGCCCTGTAACAGCCTTCTAACATCTCATTTTTACAGGCCTTATGGTGCAGACAATCTGAACAGTGAATTTTTAGTTTGTTGACTTAGCAACAGATTAAAGTAGCAAATAAGTTCCAGAAAGTTCTGCCCTTCTGTCCAAACAACTGCTTTACAAAATTCTTAATTGTGCTCATTCATCCCAATATCTGACTAAAAAACTGATGGCCCTCATATTTCATTCACATTCAGCTCTCACAAGTATGTAAGTCTATATTAAAACCTTCATGTTTAAGGTTAAGTCAGATCCACTAAGTTATTAGTCTGCACAAGTGCTGTGAATTATTTCCAATTAGATCAAATTCTTTGTAGGAGCAGTTCAGAGAAACAGTTGACATGCTGATAGTACCTTGACAGAATGATTGTGGAAATCTGTAACGATGATCTCATTATTGCTATTTACAGCTGCAAAATGGGGACCTGCAATAAAACAAGGGGAGAGGGACACATGAGCATCCCAACAATGAAGATTACCACAACACAGCAGTCGCTGCAACACAGCACAAGGTTAATTGAACTAAGAAAAGGCCAAGAACCAGAGTCCCAATCCACAGACAATCACTCAGCCGACATATAGCTCCAGGTAAGCTGGGTTCTGCACACTTCTTCTAAACAGTGACTGCCTGTACTGGCCTTTCCCCCACCATGCACATAAGAGTGGCAATCCTAAGGAAAGATGAACAGGAAGTATCAGCCACCTTTTTCTGGACCACCCTCTAAGCCACACCCACTGTCTCTTGACTTTTGCCATGTGGGGAGGTGAGAGAGTCATAGAGAGAAAAACATGGTCATTTTCAGCTCTGGAAAAGAGTCTGCAAAATGTAATTTTCTACTGAAAAAAATTAGAGCAGCAAATCTGCATTTTATAATACTGAGTGACTGTTCAGAATCTGTACCAGACAGAGGGAGAATAAACACAAAGAAAAAAGATGCAGCCAATGCCAAATCCCCCAAGCATCCTGTGAAAAGGAAAACCATGGGAGTGTGCTCAGCCTTTTCTTGCAGATGTGCACATCCAAACAAACTTGTAATTACAAAGTTGCACAGAGCAAAGTAAAAAATCCCTGTTCTAAGCAAATACTCTACACTCCTCTTTCCTTAGAGTAAGCTACAAAGGTGAAATAAACCCCATCCTCAGGCTTCACTAAAGACAATTGTCCCCATGGGAAACAGTCACTCATTGTTCTTCAAATGCTTGGGATTTTCAAAAAATATTTTATTTAAAAATGTGCTATTTTACTTAATACACATATATGAAATGCTAATGTCTGGTGTGTGAACAGCGCTCAGTAATAACCATGTGAAGGTTGTTCTTTTGACTGCACCTTTTCAGGACAACTGAGACGTGTCTACATTGTTTCTGCTTTGGTTCCACCCCCAGCAATTTCCCCCAAAGCCAGCACGCACACTGGGGATGGGGCACCTTCAACATGCTCAAACACCATGCAAATGTGAGCAAAAGAAGCATAGAAAAGGGGTTTTACATATTACCATCGAGTGTACCTGCAAACTGCCTGTCCCCATTTCCTCGGCTACCAAACCTGGTGACTATTTTTCCGTTTGGCTGGAAGATGAACACGCAGCATGCCTTGTTGTCCACCACAATAATGTGACCATTGCGGTCCACAGATACTCCTTTGGGCCCCATCAGTTTTCCTGATCCAATTTTTGTCTGTTAGAAACAAGTACAGAAACTGAGTGAAGACAATGAAATTCAAAGCATTACCAAACCAACCTGAAGCTAGTCAGTTGTCTTAGAAAATAATTGACTTGGATGTTCTCAATACCACATGGAATAATCTTATGTCTGTCCCAGAGAACTGACTTGGCCATAGTCAACATCTGCCACTGGCATTTATATAAAACCTTATTTGTATTGTAAGAAGCATTTTCCACCCAAATTGGGCCACAGTGCCCTCCTAAATCAACACTTGATGAAAGATCCCAGGGTCTAGAGAAAGACATTTTACTTCTGCTGCTTGCTGAAGTTCCCATGCTGGAGTCACTAACTCCCTTTAACCTTAAGATTCCCCATATATTTTTCTAAAAAGTTATAAAAAGCAACTTTAACAATAGCCAATAATATTTTAGGAACAAAAGGTAAATAAAATAATGTCAAAGGTGTAAGGATTCCTGGCATTCCATGTAGCTGGCCCAACTCTGGCCCAGGTGGGATGCACCTTGTACTGGGGCAGGCCCCTGGGCGTGGCTGTGTAAACCCTGCAGCACTGCATACCGGAAACACCTGCCTGGACCCAGAAGCACCTCCCTGGACCCATGACGCATACCCGTGCACGTCCCTTCCCTTGAGAGCAGCTGCAAGCACATGCTCAGTCCTTTTCTTCTTTGTCCCCTGACTTCTTTCTTGCTCCTCTGTCTCTTTACCCGCCTGAGACTTTTCTCTTAAATAAACACCATGTGTGGCCTTGTTAGTGTGTGCTTGCTTTTACGCACGGAACTAACAAAAGGTTTGGTATAACCAAAGTAATAATAAACAGTCACCAAATGGAGACCACCACTATTGCTGTTATATATCACAGTACTAAAATTTCAGGCATATGCTATTAAATTTTATTAGAATTAAGTTCTGCATAGTTGGAAGTCACATCTATTCAATCCACTACTGTGTAGTCAAAGACGACCACACTTGCATAAATGCATAAATGGTACTGGACAAATATTTGTTTATCACATTAAAAAAAGCCTAAAATTATTTATAAGCTAACCTAATCATGGTTATTATTATTATGTGTGTGTGTGTAGGTAAGTGTATGTGTGTGGCACATGTGTGTGAAGGCCAGAGGTCAACGTTGAGTGTTGTTCATCAGGAGACCCCTTGTGTTTTGAGGCAGAGTCTCTCATTGACTTTCAGCTTGCTAACCAGGCAGGTTGACTAGCCACAGATCCCTGGGATCCGCCCTTCCTAGTGGTACACATTATCATCAGGCATATTTTTAGCATGTATTTTGGGGATCAAACTCAGGTTCCCATGCTTCCACAACAAGCACTGTACAGACTGAGACAACTCTCCAGCTACCCAATCAAGACTAAATCCTCTCATTTTCACAGTGGCTAGTGGGAAGAGCAAAGCATTTGTTTTTATCAGCCTTACACTTCCATATACGTTAATTCTGCATTTATAGATTCAACTGTCAGAGCACAGTCAAAAGAATGATCCACAGAGAACAGTGCCTCAGGGAACTATGAGAGAGGCTCCAGGAAAGAGGAAGAGCACCTTCTACTTCAGGTGCACATGTTTCCTGGATTGTTCTTTGATGTGATTTCATGTCTCCTGTGACAAACGTTTACATTCAATTTATAAGACATGTTTTTTGTTGTCGAATGTCAAAACATAGTTATAGAACCCAATCTAGTCAGTGTACCCTGAATCTGGACATGGCTTTTCTGCTTTCCCAAACATACTCTATAGTACGTGCCAGGTAATTGTGTTTAAATCGCTCTGTCCTGAGAAAGTTCTGGGAAAGGGTTGCTCTGTTAACATTGAGTATGTGCTTAATGGGGTTTATTTACGTGTTTTTCATGAACTCAAGCAACTTCTTTGGCCCATTGCTTGCTTTGTTACATCTGCATATAAAACTACACTGAAACCAAAGGCTGTCTACAGCATTAGACTGTAGTCTGCCGAAGTCTTTTGGGTCCTCAGTAGACAAGTTCTGGGTAGGTCAACAAAAGTTGACATTCAACCAACCTCATATCAAAGATATTCAGGGGAACCTCATTTGTGTCCCTACTGAAGATATGCAGACTCTTTTGTGGTCATAATTCCCTAAACAATACACACAATAAATATCTACAAGGCCCTTCCATTGTGTTAGGTATAGGTAATGTAGAGATGATTTGAAATATAAAGGCGTGCATAGCTGATATGCGAACTATCATTATGTAGGAGAAATCTGAACAATCTTAGGTCTTGAACTTCAGGGGGGTCCTGGAACCAACCCCATGTGGAGATTGGACTTACAGGAAGAAAAGTCAGACACCAGAGTCTGTAGCCTCGAAAGTAGGGTCAATGGTGGCAAAAGGAACTCGAACTTTTTTATTTTAGACTTTCTTGTACCCATATTTTTAAAGCCTATATATGTTGACTTTTAAATTAAAAATATTTTATATGTTCTGCTACCGAAGGCCTTCTCTCTTCATTCTAGCCCTACCTGATAGAAATCTGTGAGCCACAAATGAACACTTTACTTTTTTTAGATTTATTTATTTTACTTTATGTGCATGAGTGTCTTGCCTACATGTATGTGTGTGCTCGGTAACCTCAGAGGTCAGAAGAAGGCATGAGATCCCTGGAAGTGCATTTACAGATGGTTTTGAGCCACATGTGGGTGCTGGGGTCTCTCCAAGAGCAGCAAATGCTTCATTTAACTGGAATTATCTCTCCAGCATGCATGTATGTATTCTTAATTTCTTAATACAGTGATGGAGCTTTCTCCAACTGGGATTTCTCAGGTGAGTCTTCATTATCCCAAGTTTACAAATGATGGAAACTCAGGCGTGACCCCCTTAGAGCAGAGACACAAGTACTTTGACAGGAAACATCTTGTCTTAGGCCAGGGAATCTCTTGTGTAAGTTTGATTCCGATGGTGCAATGAAACCAGGGATCAAAGAGGATCTAACATAATGGCATGTAAGGAAATGGCTCCCATTCTTTCAAGTCTGAAAGGAAGGTATCACGGGAGATCAAAAGGAGAGCTGGCACTCCGTTCACTAGAGCCTAATGCAACTTCTACTTAACATTATAAACAACGGCAGCTATTTGGAATGACTCAACCACATAATACCAAGTGGATAATTACCTAGAAAGAAAACAGAAGCCAAAGGATCATTCTAGTTCTACCATGGGATGCTGACTGAGCAGGTCTATGAGCCCAACTCAAGGCTGAAAGCAGAGATCCGTTCCCTCCACCTCCCATTATTGTTTCCAGCTCAGCTGTACTGAATTCTACAAAGGCAAATAAGAAGCCACACACTTGGCCTCCCTGTGTTTCCCTCTATCATAGTAAGAGACATATTTCAGGCTTTGGCTTTAGGCTGTTAAATGAAAGCACTGAACTCAGCGAGTGGCTTGGTAGCTGAGAAGGAAAAAGCTAATACTGTAGCCATAAAGGTCGCCGTATTTGTGTTTATTATATATATATATGTGTGTGTGTGTATGTATATATACATATATATAATTTCTGTTTACAAGAGACTCCCAGATGGACTGGAAGCCCATAATCCATGAGGAAGATGAAAGACAAAACATTGAAGGAAGCAGAGAGTGATAAGTGATAGACTACAAGACAGATGTCTATAAAGACAGTGGGAAGATGTTACACATCCGAGACAATTAGGAATAAATATGAAGACTGGTGGTAAAAGGTAAGTCGTTACTCTGCTGGTTTCACTAAGTCCCATTAGAGAAGAAAAAATACTCATCTCTGTTGTTACCTGCACACCTGGATGAACCTTTTCTACATTAGTTACTCAAGTGTTTCCATGTGCTGTCCTTTTACCTTAATGGGGTCTAATAAACAACATCTGTCCTAAAGAGGTTCTTGCTGCAATAGACAACATTCTCCTGTCCTCTAGGGGGCAGGAATGCTCCACGGTATTTACTGCACTGACTGCCAGCAGTACCCAATTTTAAGACCAGCTTCTCCAAGTATTTATTATAGATCTTGAAGTATCAAGTCAAGAGTGTGAACCGTTTCCATCAGACAGCCTTTGTCTCTTAGCCATCAGGCTGTCGCTCACTATGCATGAGTGGCCATAGCATTAAAACAAGATATAAACGGGCTTTCTCCCATATAAACTGGAAACTTCTCAGAAGACAGCCGACAGTTTTCTTCATATTCCTATCACAGTGGTCACATTTGGGTGCTGGAAGGTACAGAAAAGCCAGAGAGCTTTCTGTACATGTGACCTATCTATGGAGCTGTTGCTAGTGGATCAAAAGGTTCAGGGTCTCGGAATATTCATGGGCAACAATGCAGTGTTAAAGGGGACAATGTTTTACTCCCTCGGGTGGAAAAGGTATTGCACACATAAAACAAGGGCTCCAATCTGAGAGTGAAAACATATGTAACTCATCTCAGAAATATCATCTCATAAATATCATGAGAAGTCCAGGGCAACTCAAAGACGTCAAATGCCTTCCATTAGAAGTGAGTGAGATCTGCCTTCAAGAATCCAGAACGAGTTAGGAAGACACACTCCAAACCTTCAGAGAAGGAAGTGGTGGGGTCTGGTGGCCACCAAACACTTGCCTGAGGCCATGAAGCCCGTATCACAGCTGGTCATACAGACTTTATGTTTTGGAAAAAATTACAAGGGGTATAGAAAAGATCATTTCTTACATTAAACACATATAAAAATCCAGAAATAAAGTCTCACTTAATGTGTACTCAAATCCTATGAGATAGTAGTTTTTAAAATCTGAATTTTAAGTACTCAGAGAAGTGATAGAATTGTCTAAAGGCCAAAAGTTAATAAAGCACAGAATGGGTTCCAGTGGTTGATCTGAATGAAAGTTCATGTTGTCAAAGAAGTTAGAATCCTTTTGTAGGCTGCGTGAGACACTGCATAAAGCCTAAAGCCTAAGACACATGCCTTCTAAAGGACCTTTGACCTGGGGTCTTAGAATCTTATGAATAAGGAACACATGAGCTGAGTGACAGCAATTCTTTGGTGACACATAAGAGGAGAATCCTCTTGTCAGTACTGGGCTCTGCCATTCTTTGGAGATTTGTTAAGAAACAAGAGCTGTTATGACTGGATCTTGAATATTCCCCAAAGACCTGATGGTGAAGGCCTAGCCCCCAATGGCGCTATTGAGAGGTGGTGGGCCCAGGTGAAGGAAGGGAGGTCACTGGGGTGTATCCCTGAAGGAGGCTGGGGAGCCCTTGATCACTTCCTCTTCGTCCGTCTTCCTGCTGCCATGAGATCAGCAATTCCCCAAACAAAGAGATCACAAGAGCCAAGTGACTATGGACTGAAGACCTTCAAAACTGTGGACCAAACTAAATATTTTCTAAGTTGATTTTCTTAGACATTTTGTCTCAGCAATAAAGGGCTGACTGACTGAGACACCATTTTTACATTTTGCAAACGGGATAGAAGGGCAACAGCAGTGTCACATGACAGGATCCTAGGGGGAACTGGTCTCATTCCTCTCTACAGCCTCCATTTTCCTTTCCTTTGTAGTTTTATGTGACATTCTTCAATGTGTTTTCAGGTTACAACAAATAATGTACGCCTGACAGTCCTTGTGCATTAGGTTTTCTTCCTTCAATGTGCCTGTGTATGTTTTAAAGGTAAGAAATGTACATTATAGGGGCTGGAGAGATGGCTCAGGGGTTAGAAGCTCTGGCTGCTCTCCCAGAGGACCCAGGTTCAATTCCCAGCACTCACATGGCAGTTCACAACTGTCTGTAACTCCTGTTCCAGAGATCTGACACCTTCATACCAATGCACATAAATAAAGCAAAATAAACTTTAAAAAAAGAAATGTACATTATAATGTTGTTTCTCCTGTGTCTTCCACCACAGACCTGAGAAAGTAGAATTACTTTATAATAGTCTGGAAATTAATTTGAGAATCACAAACTGCCTCTTTATAACCTTTTACAGGAGGCTTTTTTAAAAACCATAAAATTGAAGTAACCAATATAGTTTTCCAATAAACATGATTTTTTTAAAGCAAAAAGTAACTATTGCTTTATAAAATAAATCACATTTACACTATATATGGGTGTGTGTATGCATGTATTGCATCTATATACATATGTATGTATATGTAATATGCACATGTATGTGTGTATATGTATGAATGTGTTGCATATGAGAGAGAAAGAGAAGGCAAGTTTATAAAATTATCACAGTTACTCTCACTTAATAAGACTAAAATTGATGACCCCAAAGGACGAAACATAATTTAATGACATATTTTTTTTCTACTATTTTGTGGTCAAATGGTGGTCACGCTTACCTTAAACTTCCCGTCATTAGAGAAAATGCTAACCCACTTGTTATCATAATCTGCAATGATGATGTCCCCACTGGGGTGCACTGCTACCCCAGTGGGCCGCTGTAGCTGTCCGGGTGATCGTCCTCGGATGCCAAAGCGACTTTTGAATTGTCCATCATTGGAAAATATCTGTACAATGAATTTATGTTCGTCAGAATTTGAACTATCACAAAAATCACTTGGGCAGGAAAAGACATTTGTCAAATACACTAGAGACAAGAACATACCAACCCTGATTAAGAAAGCCTCAAACAAACACACACACACACACACACACACACACACACACACACACACACGCACATGAAAACAAAATAAAACCAAGTGTCTACATATTCCTTTTGTTTCCTCCCATACCATTCATCTTGAATCTAAAATACAGACATATATTATCTCTAGTCAACAAATGCAGTCAAAGGAACACGCATAGGCTATACCTGCACACACTGGTTGTTACTATCTGCAATTAATATCTTTCCGCTCGTAGATGCAGCTACACCTTGAAGGTTTGTAAATTCTCCTTTATTTCTTCCTTTGGTACCTAAGAATAAATGAGAAAATTAAGTTATGGAGAATTAGATTAACCAAAGAATAATCCAAACTTCCTTACTAGCTTGAGAATGCACTGTCTTTTTCCTTTTCAACGGTAGGAATGGAACCCATGGCCATGTGTATGCTGAGCATGTGTTTACTAAGCTAAAACCAGGGCCTTTGCATTGCCTTTGATATATATACAGGTGGGGTGGGGGAGAAAGCCTTTTGCCTCTGACTTAATCCATGGACTACTCACCTTCTATTTTAGACCAATAAGGTCTTTGCAAAATCATTTTTAATCAAATGCTAATTTTCTCTAATCAATCTGTAGCTTAGTATTAATGTGGTTAAAATATATTCAGCTTTCAAAAGAAATAGTAAAAAATATTCTAAGCATGAAGCTACAACAAGAAAGGGGTGTGTTTCAGAGTTTTGGCAAAATCTCATTCTCTTACTCAGGAGTTCTCAGGGGAAGCCTGGACATTTGACTTTCAGAGAACATAATGCACCCTAAGGCCACGGAGGTTGTGAGCAAGCAGTGTGGTTTTCACAGGCTAGATCCACTTCTGCATTCTTCTGAGACTCTGGACTTCTGTATATTCCTTTTATGTTTGTTTTTTTGTTTTTCTTACAGGGTCTTACTATGTGTGGCCTAGACTGGCCTTGAGATTGCCCCTTGCCTGAGTCTCCATAGACTGGCTTAATATCAAACCTGTCAAACTGGGCCACTAGACTCTGATTACATGGACAAAAGAGAAAGAGGGAAGGGAAATAACAGTGTTCTATCCATTCATAAGTTATCCATTCATAAGTTATGTCAAAAGAACACTGAATATTAGTGGGCGGAAACCTCAGAGTGACTTAGAAAGCTTACATTTTAATTCCTAGTGAGAAAAATAAATTGTAATCTAATTTATATTAAAAGAACATTTTAATGTTTTTTAGTCATCAATACAGTGATTGAGGAAGATGGAGGGCATGCCTGTGGGACTGATGTCAGGCTCAGGCTCAAGTGTGGCCTAGGAACTGATTCTTCAGAAACAGACCTGGCTTTAGGATTGAAACTGGTGATATATAAAAGTCCAGAACAAATCAACAATAGAATTGCTGGGCAGGACAACTTTGGATGGGTTGGTTTTCACCAGACTCCAATAGCCACCACTGTACCAAAGTCAGGAGCTTCTTAAGTTTATCTGTGTCTTCCCCATCTAGTGTCTCAAAGCGAGAGAGAGAGAGAGAGAGAGAGAGAGAGAGAGAATTTCAGACTCCCTGAGATAAAGTCTTGTATCATGGAGGAACCTACTATTTCATTAGATGTATCACTTGGTCCATTGGTCCACAAGGACCATTGTGATGAGCATGAATGCAGAATGAGTGACCATGTTTTAAAATGGTATGTGAGAGCAGGGCACTGAGGTACTAAAATGGAACCCCAGCAGGGCCACTGCTTTAGCCCTGGAGTTCAAAGCCAGCCTGGACAACAATTGTGAGAACCAGGCTTACAACAATAAACAGACAAATAAAAAGATAAACAAGATGAGTTGGTATCTGTTCATACGGGTGAGAAAGCTGAGGTTGGTCCTGCAAAGAGGGAGATACTAACGTAGATTGTTTGGGACCTCACTGCTGATGTCTGAATAACTGGACACATGAACAGCAAAACTGAGCACCAAGGGGAAAAAAAAGAATTCTACAATGCTCACCTTACAAACATCTTTTTAAATGTGGTAAGGCCAGTGCTTCTAAGAAAAATAAGAATCTAAACCCCTGATTTTCAAAAATACATCTATAATTCCAGCACACCCATGGGTGGGGTAAAAAAGGAGAATGGCCTGAGATAGTCATTGTCCTAAAATAAATCAATTAAAAAATTATAAACAGGGGCTGGAGAGATGGCTCAGCGGTTAAGAGCACCGTCTGCTCTTCCAGAGGACCCAGGTTCGATTCCCAGCACCCACATGGCAGCTAACAACTGTCTGTAGTTCCAGTTCCAGGCAAAACACCAAGGCAAATAAATAAATAAAGTTTAAAAAAAATTATAAACAAAAGCATGAAGTTATGAGAAGGAAGCATCATGACCAACTTGAAAACAAAGGTTTTGGGGCCCCTGGGTAAGATGTCTCAGGTCAGTTCCAGAAGCTGGGCAACCAGGATTCAACCTCTGGAACCACGTAAAGGTGGGTGAAAGAACAGACACACAAGATGTCCTCTGACCTCCACACACACGGTGGCACATCACACATACACAATAATAATAATAATAATAATAATAATAAATACATTTTTAAAGAGCAAGTGCCTTATAGTTGGGATCTGAGCAGAAACACCAGAAATGATCTTAGAGAAACCCCGGTGTTGTGGAGCCATGCATGTGTGCATGATGGGAAACACAAGAGGAGAGAGCTAGGAGACTCCCGAGCAGAGTAGATTGTGTCCTTTGGGTCCAGACAGGGACAAACACCACCTGTGGATCTTCCTCTAACCTTTTGTCTGTTCTGTAAAGGACAAAGCCCATAGTGTTTCTAGAGAACTCAGTGGATAGCAGGAAACGGAGGACACAGTGTTAGGGAAAGGCAACATTATCCTGTTAAAAAGACTCCACTTGCTTTACTAAAACACACAGATGATACAGGAAAAAGAAAAAGAAAGCGCCCAAAATGCCAACACATTTCTGTGTGGAAGAAAAATAAGGCCACGTTTATGAGCATCAGTAGAAATGGGAAATAAAGCTGCATTTGGAGCAGGAAGACAGTTAATCCATGTTAATCGGGTCAGAACCCCAGGGCAGGAATATTCAGTCCTTCTACAATGAAGGAGAGAGGCTTGGAAGCCACTGACCCTGGGTCACCAGAGCACTGGAACAAAGCACACCGCTGAAAAGAGGTTTGGCAGGGTTGGCAAAGTCACTCAGCAGGTAAATGCCATTACATTCAATGTACTTGCAAATCTGAGTTCCTGAACGGAATCCCACATAAAAGAGAAAACTGCCTCCCAAACCCTGTCCTCTGTCATTCATATGCATGCCCACACTCACACAGACACACACCACACACTCATGCACACATACACACAACACCACCAACAGAAAGAAACTGTCTTTCAGACTTCCTAATAGTAAAACCTCCCTCTCTACCCCTCTCCTCTTCCTCCTCCCTTCCTTCTTTTCAGGTGCTAAAGACTCACCATCCCTACCCTAGCCTTGCTCAGGCCGGCGCTGTATCCGGCCCTTATTCTTATGAGAACCATTTGTCTTGTCAGAAATCCCCATCATCATTTATTTTTATTGAACACTGTTGGAAGCATGGTGGATGAGTGCTTTCTCTGAAGCTTAAAGAATTGGCATCAGCATCAGCATCCTTTTGGAGGACTATTGATTCTTATTGTTTATTTAAGGAGATGCTGAGCAATGCTGTGGTACCATGAGGCTAGAATGTTCAAGTGTTTGTGAAGTAGCTTATGAAAATGAAGTAAATGAAAATTGCAGAAGGTAGAACTTAAGTGAGATCAAGGTTTACATTTCCAGCTCCTTAGGAAATTCTATTTGGTCGACAGATAAGCCTCTTCTTTCTCTCTGCAGTGTTCTAAAGGAGTGAAGAGGTCTGGACTCCCCAGTCAGAAAGCACTTTTCTAGTGTGCTCAGGACCTTGGCCACACAGGTACACACACAGACACACACACACAGATACACACACATACGAAACATATGTAATACAAATGAGTTCTTCTATAACACATATGTAAAATAATTAAATATATAAGTAGTACTTATCAAATCTTTTCCTGTGTGTTGTCTGCGTGTTTGCATGTATACCTGCAAGCCAGAAGAGGGCGCCAGATCTCATTATAGATGCTTGTGAGCCACAATGTTGTTGCTGGGAATTGAACTCAAGACCTCTGAAAGAACAATCAATGCTCTTAATCTCTGAGCCATCTCTCCAGCCCCAGGAATAATCTCTTAAAATAATTAAAGTTTTTTTTTTTTCTGGATTCTAAGCTAGTTTATGAATCACGAGAGGAATTTTCAAGCAAACAGCTTCCAAACACTGTGCCTCTTGATCACTCCCAAACGCCTAGGAAGTAAACCCGTAACTGAATCCTGAGGACCAACAATATGTATCACCTCTCACCATCCACCCCAAACTGGTATTCAAGATGCTTTGAATGAAAGAATCTACCAAAATGTACTGAAGCGAGTATAGTGTCTAACACAGATTATTCAGCCAAGCAGGTGCTTAATGAATGCTTGTAAGTAAACAGATGCACGAATAAGTAATTAATGATTGGCAGGAATTATAAGTCACGTTGCATCATGAGAACATAAAAAGGTCAGCAATTTGCCCAGCACTTCCTTATAAATTCTCTGCCATGAATTGTCAGGACAAATAATCATCATTTCCATTGTGCAGATAAAGAAGGCTGGAGCTAGACATGCCACAAAGGCAATCAGAGACAGAAGAAAGAACTAAGCTGTATTTATCCAATGCACGCACTTTTCTCCCCCCAGCTGTGGTGGTTCAGGCCTTAATCCAGCACCCAGGAGGTAGAGACAGACAGACAGATCTGCTGCGTCTCTGAGTTCCAGGTGAGTCTGGTCTACATAGTGAGTTCAGGGATAGCCAGGGATACACAGTGAGGCCCTGTCTAAAAAATAATAATGCTAATCTATATGTATGTGTGCATGTGTATGTTTCCCTTTTTCTGCTGGCCCCAGAGGATTTTTACTCCTCTGATAGAAAAGTCAGTTGAGTGATTAGTTCACTGACTTCGGGGCTTCCCTTCAATTCCTGAGCTGCTGCAGGCTGATCCTTACAGCAGCAATATTTTCTCTTAAAATCCTTTAGAGAACCACACCCCCCATCATGTCTTCACCTGCTTAACTGTGACCCTCGATATACCCTGAGCTCCCCAAGTGAAGGAGTAAGATCAGTCCTGTTCCCTGCTGCACTTTATGACATGATGCTCAAGATGGGAGGTGGAATGTCACCCAGAGGCTCTTGTTCTGAAGGCTTGGTCCTCAGCCTACCGCACTAGTGGGAGGTGGTGGAACCTTTAAGATATGGGGCTTTGTGGAAGGAAGTTAGGTCATTGGTGGCGTACCAATGACATGGGGTCTCCTACTCTTCCTGACTTCGCTTCCCAGTCACCATGGGGTAAGTACTTCATCATGTACTCCACAACTTGAGGTGCTGCCTCATCAAAGGTTCCCCAAAATGGAACCAATCAATCATTTATTGGAACCTCTGAAACTGTGAGCCAAAATAAATCTCATCTCTTTTTGTTAACATCTCAAGGTGTTTATTATAGAAATGGATAGCTGATTAACAGACAGCACAGTGCTAGTGCTTAAATACAATAACTATAAACTGTGTCTGTTTCTACCTGAAATAAAGGGAGTTTCTGAGGATGAGATTCTCAAGGGACCAAAGTAGGGATCTTATAATGAGCTCATAAACTGGACCTCCTTCATCACTAACTTTAAGCAGGAAAAATGGTGGCTTATAGAGGTGCGGTTAGAAGAGGGGCAGGAAAAAGTGAGTATATTCCTGTGAGCTCTCTGAGCACATGCTACCCGAATACTATTCTATTCTATACACACTTGCTATTCTATATGCTGATGGACCAAGCCAGTATGCTCCAAGATAGATTGTTTATCCAGCCCTATACATTCATTTAAAATGACATGCTCTAGGGTGCAACTGAGTGCTACCTTCAGCTTCCTACTAACTAACTCACTGAGGTATGGCATATGAAAGACATAGCTTGAACCAATTCAGTTGTGATCCTGTCCCTCCCTCTCACATCCTCCACTTCCTCTTTGTTCAATGATGCTCTTTATAGCTGACTACCCCAGCTCATAACTCCTGGTTGGCAAACTCAGAATGTAATTTCTGCATTTCCAGGAACTGTCATCAACAGGAACCCTGAGCTACTTCTCTCAACTCATTTGGAATTATTTTCCAATACAATATTTGAGAGACACTATAATTCACTTGCATTAGATTCATTTGGGCATTCAATTAAGTTGTCAGACATAGGAGGTACCACATCACTCAACTTTGGAAAACCACAGAAGTTAAGGGGTGTTTAAAAGGCCCAGTTTTCACTTCTTTAAGTATGTGTTCCTTCTGTGGTAAGGGTAATTATATTTTGTCCTGGTAATATGGCTTTTGAGGGGTAGGGCTGAGGGGCTAGGTGAGGGAGCTTTGATCTGTGGCATTTGCCCATTTCTAAAGTATAAATGATCCCTGGTGATTTCAAGTAAATATTATGGAGCTATTGAATAAACTAGCACTACCAGCCTCCAGCATATCTAACATATATATATAATACCATATATATACATATATATGCTTGTATATATATATATATATATATATATATATATATATTATACTGCAGAGTTATCCAAACTGAAACACTACTATCAGATGACACATAGCACAGTACCTGCCTTAGAAAATGCCCACTCCCTTCTCCTGATCTAATCATCATCTGGAGTTCCTTTAACTTGTTTGGTTTGTTTTGTGTGTGTGTTTGTTTACTTAGGGCATAGGGGTCAAGATAGAATCTCACTATGTCCTTTGGGCTGTCCTGACACTCACTATGTAGACCAGGCTGGCCTTGAACTCACAGAGATCTGCCTGCCTCTGCCTCCAGAGTGCTGGGACTCAAGGCATGAGCCACCATGTCCAGCTTGAGTTCCTTTAACTTGTGTCACTAATGTTTCCTTGAAGCTCATGCTTAAAGTAATGTTCCAGGGATCAAACCTGGGCCAACAAGCTTGGGAAAAAAATGCCCTTACTGACTGAGCCATGTGATTGGCCCAATGAAAGAGTATTTAAATCATGGAGGTTAAGTCTTGATGCTATTCCAGTGGACTTCTGAGTATTGCTGGAGCTGACAAATAATATAATAGCGTCACCCTCCACATCAAGGAATTTGCAACTTTGTTGGGTAGTGAGACCAAGGCAGAAATAATAGCAGCGATGGCTGTAGATTCTAAGAGAGGAAGTAGCAGAATTCAGGCTTGGGGGTGATCAAGTGTGAGGACACAGAGGTATTTGAAGAGCAATGGACTCCCACACAGATTTGTTCAGTCACATTCACTTATTATCCTTCTGATTGCTACTCTCTCATACAAGGTGTTCATGACATGAATCCATCAACCACATTCTCTCTTTCTCACCTTTCCTTTGCTCCTTGCACTGGACCCTTCACCTGGTATGTTATTTCCATCTGTTGACTTGAGTAGAGCCTGCCTCAAACTCCTTACTATTGTAGCTCTCCATCACTAGCTCTCAGTAGTTGACCAAACTGCTCATGTATCTGTCACACTAAATTGTAAGCTCAGAAAGGAGATCATATTTCTGTCATCTCTGTAATATATCCATTACTTAGCATAATGCCTGCCAGATGCCAGGTGTCCTAAAAAAATTTTTGTTGTTGTTGTTTTGTTTGTTTTTTAAGCTTCATTACTGCATCATTTTACTAGAGTCTGAGTTAGGACATCAAGTTAAAGAATTAAAACAACAAAAACTCTTGAGATATTTTTAACTAATAGTGTGAAAGGTCTGAACACTGACCACCAAGAAACATTGATGAAACAACTTCAGGAGCCAGTAATATGTGTGAAGATATTCTGTGTTAATGGACTAGAATACATACTGCTAAAATGCCCATATTATCCAAAGTAATCTACAAATTCAATGTCATCCTTACCAAAATTCCCAATAACATTTTCACAGTAGTAGAAAAAGCAATTCTAAAATTCATATGAACCTCCACAAGGCTGAAGCAATGTTGAGGAAAAAGAGCAAAGCCAGAGGCATTACATTATCTGATTTCAACATCTACTTCAAAGTTATTTGGACACAACCAGAATAATGTTAGGATAAAAAAGACACATACATTGTTGAAATATAAGGCTCAGAGGGCATCGTGGCACACACCTGTAATCCCAGGATTTGGCAATCCAAGTCTAAAGCTAAAGGCAAGCTAGACTGCACAGTATACAAAGTAAGACCCTGTCTCAGAAACAAACAAAATTTCAACAGACCAAACAAAGAATAGAGCTCTCAGAAACAAAGTCACACATTTATGCTTAATTTACAATTGGGACAGGAGAGTCCCTTCAACAAATGGTGCTGGGAAATCCAGCTATTGACACAAGGATGATTAGATGCTGACCTCATACCAGATACAGAGAGCAACCGGAACTGGAGACTCAGAGCCTAGGACCTGAAACTGCAGAACCCCCGGAGGAGGCAAGGGGGAAAGATCATGAAACTGATTTGAACAAGTGGTTTTAGGATGCGCAGAACAGCACCAGCAACAATGCAAAGTGGAATAGAAGAAAATTCATGTCAGCCATGCATCTACTAGAGCATTAATATCAAAATATATAGGGAACTCAGATAATCTCATAATCTCTTTTTTAATCTCTTCACTCTAGTGATTGCCAAACAGAAGCTTTTTAGTTTAATGTTTTTGCTTTTGTTATCAATTTTGTTAGACTCATATAAAAAGAAATTAAGAGAATGATTGCTTATGTAGCCCAGGCTGGTCTTGAACTCTCAATCTTTTTGTCTCAGACTCTGAAATGCTGGCATAGTATACCAGTACATCTGGCTCCAAACAACTCCATGCTGAGAGGACACATTGGGGACGCTGAGATGGCTTAGCAGGGAAGCATTTATCAAAAGAGCTGGTGGTCTGAGTTAGGTGGTCAGAATTCACATAGAGGACGGAGGGAACCAACCACAAGGGTGGTCTCCAAGCTCAACATGCATGCTGTGAGGCTCTTTACCTCCCTCCCTCCCTCCTCCCTCCCTCTCTCTCTCTCTCTCTCTCTCTCTCTCTCTCACACACACACACACACACACACACACACACACACACACACACACTGATAATAATAATACTTTCTAAAAGACAATGTGACTTAAACACGGGCAAAGGATGTAAATATAAATTTCCTAAAAGGCATACAAGTAGCTAACAAGTATATAAATGCAGTTAGCATTACTATTCATCAGGAAAATGCAAGTTAAAACCAAGCACTACCAACAAAAAGACAAGATAAACGTTGATGAAGATGTGAATAAAAGGAGACCTTACCACACTTGTAGACATTATGTAAACAGTATGAAGGTTCCTCATACAATAGAAAATGGAACTAACGTAGTCCAGGACTCCACTAAGGCTTCCCAAAAGGAAATAAAACCAAATGGCAAACTATTTGAAAGTATGTCAAAGAGACTACTAGGAGATCAGTCTCTCTTTTTCTTTTGTGACCTTATCATTGTGACAACATGGAAGAATCTAAAGGACAATTTTGCATTTTGTGGACATGGAAGCTAAGGTTGGGGAAAGCAGAAAGATATGCCCAGAGCATATATAAGTGGAGGAACCGGAGAGGCAGGATCCAGTCCTGTGTCTGTCCCAGCTTGTCCCCGTTACCCACACAGCTCGGGTGGCCAAGAAAGGTATGCTCTGAACAGACAAGTTACATGTCATTCCACAGTCCTTACTAGGATCCCGGGTAGGATCTGGGCAACTCGGCTCACAAATGTTCCAAGAAACCTTAGTTTCCCAAGATGGTCCAAGGAAAACAGATGAGAAAGGCTGGCCAGCACCTTTTAATCCTTCTCTCCCATGATGCGCAGTGCTTATCAGTAGATTCCCATCTTGGGACCTTCTGTGGTAGAAAAATCTGTTTCTCTTCCAGGTGTGTCCGTTAGCAAACCGTGCAGCACCCTCAGGACTGGGACTGGGATGTAGACACCACGGCGGGAGGGGGAGGCTAGGGGGTGGGGTGGGGGATATGAGGCAGGCTGCAGGTAAACACACCACAAGGGGAGTGAGGCCCGCTAGATACCGGTACTTTTTGAAAAAAAAAAAATGCAAGCTTTTATTTTCCTTAAGAATAACTGGGACCTTTTGGGGTTTACTTTTAGGTTGCTTTCTCATGAGAAAATAAATTAAAACAAACATAAGTAAATAGCGTCAGGCAATAAATCAGTGGGAGGGGCAACTCTGCATTCCCATCTCTGAGCTCATGCGATACCTTCTGACTTCATCTCCAACCCCATTTCCTTCTCCACCCTGCGGTCTTGGGGCTGTTCTCCAGCTCTACACAGTTGGCTAGCCACACATTGTGCCCTGCACAGATGGTCCCCGTGGGCTTCCCACTCCTTGCAGGAATTGGGGCAGAGAAGTATTAGAGCTCCAATAGAACACTGCCCAAGCCCACGGATTTCACAGAAATACAAGCATTTGCCCAAGGCAAGGCTCTTTCTGCCTTCGGGTTAGGCAGGATGCTCCCACAAAAGTGAGAATGATCCTGAAAACCCTTTAAAAAATCTCCAGGTTACAAATGTTGGGGGTTCTCTATTTCCTTTTTTGTTGTTGTCGTTGCTTATTTTTAGTTTCTCACTGGCAGTACCTATCTCTTAAAAAGGAGGAGAAGGCTGAAGAGAAAGAGGAGGGAGGAGGAGGAAGAGGAAGAAGAAACATTTGCAAAGATGCTACACAAACTAGCCTAATAAAACAACCAGAAGCTCCCCACCTGTTCCGAAATGTAGGAACCCATTGGCTTGAGCGCGTGCCAGCTGCCCCCTAGCTACTCAGTCCAGGCCCAGCACCCACTCCTTACCCACTCGGAAGATCAGGTCATCCTCAATGGGGTTCTCTTTTCGTTTGCCGGTGCTGTACATGCTGGCGGGTCTCTTCACTGCCTTCTGCTTGACGTGACCGCTCCCGGGGGACTTGACGCGTCGCTTCACACCCTCGGTGGTGGGGGACACATCAGCAGAGCGGATGACCTTGAGTTTAAATGGGCTGCCTCGGATGTGCTGGTCGTAGAGCCTGAGGGACAGGGTGAAGTCCCCCTCTTTCTGCACAGTGTACAGGAACTCGTAGGTACCGTTCTTGTTGTCCAGGATCTCTCCGTCCGCCACGCTTCCGTCGGGGGTGCTGAGCTCGGCGGTGAGGTATGCGTTGCCTGTCTTGCACAGCTCTCCGTCTTTGTCCTTGGTGGTTATGGTAACGGACATGGGCTGCCCGATGATGGTCTGCCGAAGCCCCTCGCCTGTGGCCACCGTCTCTGAGGCGACAGCGTTAGTGGTGAGGATAGTCCCCAGGTTGTGGATGGACTTCTTCAGTCCCTCGGTTTCCACGATGAAATCCAGCTGATCATTCTCACGCGGGTGCAGTGGGAAGTCTTGGTCCGCCAGTTCATTTAGCTTCTCGCTCATCTGCTTCTTCACCAGCAACACCTCCGTCTCCGTGCCATGGTTGAGAGCTTGCGCTGTGAAGTTGCTACAGCTCTTAATGCTTTCCTGGCCTTGCAGGAGGGTGTCCAGCTGCGATTGCAGCACCTGCCAGGTACACAGAGGCAATGAGCACTTCCTACGGGACACTGTGCACCCTGCGGGACACTCGCCAGAAGCTGGGCAGAGCCCTACGCCCAAGAGAACCAGCTTCTAGACCCGCCCACTTAGGTGGCTCCTCCGAAGGAGCTGCATTCCATTTAACCCAGTGAACCCAAGCAAAATGCTAAATTGCATTTCCAATGCCTTCTGAAGATTTCCCTTCCGCCTCACCCTGCCTCATCACCCACACGTGCATTTCTCGGGTCATCTGTTTACACGGGGCAAAGCACAAAGGCTGCTACCAACCAACAGTGTGGCGATCAAACTGCCTGATGTGAAACAGTCATTACCCCGTGGCTTTCCCTGACTTCAGGGCTGCCTGATCACCACCTCAAGGGAACAAATAGCAACCATTTGAGAAGTCTCCACATCTGAATGCCAGCAGTTCTCCTCCTAGCTTGGAGAACAGACTTTCTGAGCCAAACAAAGGCTGCAGTCAGGATTCACTTTGAAGTTGACGAACAGGTTAGTGTGGGTGGAACAGTAAAGAGACTCTCCCACATTGTAATTAAGGAAGGAAAACATTCCAGGCAGTTCTAAACCCTGAAAACATTATGATATGCTTATGTGAAACTATAAATTTCTACAGAAGGTCACAGAAACTAGGGGAGGGGTGTCCTACTAAATGAATACAGGAGTTTACTGTACAACGGTGACATTTAAGGACCTGTGTAGGCCCCAGCCGCCACTGCTGCTGTTAGAACACAGTAAGCCCGTGCTGTGGATGGAGTGGCAACCTGTAGGGCAGCAAAGTCTTACTTTGTGTTTGAGACCATAGTTGACCTCAAGCTCCATGAGCAGTACACTCTTTCGAACATTTAAAGTCTTCTGCAGTTCATCAAAGGTGGAGTGGATGTCATCTACTATGCTGGCCTTTTGGTTTGTTAACTGATGGATGATTTCAGAGATGAACTGGAGAGCAGAATCTATTTCTGGGAGTCTGAGAGACAGGAGAGTCATTAATGATCATGAACATATGCCCAGAAATATCCCAAAGTCTACCCATATCTTTTCATTTCTCCAAAAAGGAAAATGCCTTTTCTATGTTGCTTCTCGACATCTTTAAAAAGCAATCAAACAATTGAGACTTTCAGGGTCACATCTCTTTCAGTCTACCTTCAATCATCTATGTTAATTATTGATAGTATGATGCTGCTTGAAATTGAAGACTGCTTTATGTATATGGGATATTTAACAGTGTCCTCTCTTCTACCCAGTGCCAACAGCATACCATACCTCACCTTGCTTGGACTTCCAGAATGCCTTTAGGTATTGTCTAGTGTTTTGGGGGCAAGGGTTGGTCAGAATTGTCTGTGGTAGAGAACCACTATATTCTAAATATCTACTTTATTATTTTTTCCCCAGTCTATAAGCCTAGCTGAATTCAGCATATCTGGAAAACTTCTTGTAAGTTTCTAAGTTCCTTTAAGTAACATTGAAAGACTCCTTGGGACTATTGACTATTTCTCACTGAGACTGTTGACTAGTTTGTCTATTTCTCAACTGGTTGTCAATGTTTTCTTCTTGGTCTCTCTCATACAGGACACGGGAACTACTTTCATTTGTGTCCATGCCCCAAAAAATAACCTGAAATCAAACTCACAGGAAAATTGAGCAATCACTGCTCAGCACCACTGTACAGGGCCAGCAGAGAACAGCCATCCCAGCCACCATGACAACCTGGAAGTATGGCCACAGCTCTAAGGAAAATCTCAGTTCTGGTTTCAGGCAAGAAACTCTGAGATCTCATGATCAAGAACATAGGACATACAGAGTTACATACACAGGCTAGTATGACTCTACCATCTCAGACACTAGACGTCGAGGCCAAGCCTCACATGGGGAGGGGAATCTGCAGGGGCATGGCACCTTTTGTTGACCGCGTCCAGCTGGACCTGGAGAGAGGCCTTGTGCTGTTCTACCACATCCTTCAGTGGCACAGTGGGGTGCTCTGCGTGTTCCCCCTCGGTGCACTCCCGACACATGGCCGTCTCACAGGACTGGCAGTAAAATTCCATCACCTGTGGGGAACACAGAGCGTTTACTCTGCAGGAAGCACATATACATTCTCTTACGTTATTCTCAGTCACTAAAGCTGTTGGTTTTACAGTGACCAAGCTTGGACATGATGGGCCTCAAACGGAGGTGGATCCGACCCCAAGTCACTGCTATGGCTCTCAGACACTTTGGTCTTAAGCTCTTTATAAAGTCCTGAGGCATAGTGGTGGAAATCTTTAGGCCTAGCACTCAGGAGGCAGAGGCAGATGGAACTCTGTGAGTTCAAAACCAACCTGGTCTACATAGCAAGTTTCAAGACAGCCATGGCTATATAGTGACACCCTGTCTCAAACACAAACAAACAAAAGGGGACTTTAGTATATATGGATTCTTTCCTTTCCATAGATATTTATCATGTTAAAAATAAAACAAAAATTTATTTATTAATGTACTAATAGGGAAATCATTTAAATACTAATGTTGACTACTGATTAATGATGATTTGTGAAAAACAGTATTTGCAAGACAGAAAATGTTGAGAAGAGCATGATTCGACTTTACATTTCAGAACATTTCTGCAGTGTTAGTTTGATAGAAGACAGCTGGATTCTCCTCTCTGCTTTTGTGTTTAGTCTGTTGTGATAGAGTACACTATACAGATTGCAGGAAGTTCCACTGTATACACTTGAGAGAATGAGAGTCAAAAAGACAAACACTACCTGTTACTGTGAGATGAATGCAGTATTCACCCTGTGGGTCCTCTGCAGATGTTTGGGGCCCCAGGAGGGCTCCCGAATCTTATTTAAAATTGCCACTGCTCAATCAGAGATGCACTCAGCCTTTTGCATCCTGGCTCCATCACACATTTAGCTGAATGGCCATAGACAAATGACCTCAACTTCTCAAGAGGAGAAGATGATACTGTCCATGACAGTAACCTGCTCCTCTGGACTGCTGTGAAGATCAAGTGTGTGAAAATCCACAAGAACTGATGATGCCTGGCACCAGCTCAGTATAGCTTCCAGTTAGTAACTGCTGTAGTGATGGCAATGACTTCATCTGGTTGTCCTTAACCTGAAGCTGAATCACTTATCCTAATTGGGATAAACAATGTAACACAAAAGCC
Organism: Sigmodon hispidus; assembly: GCA_004025045.1. Taxonomy (NCBI): domain Eukaryota; kingdom Metazoa; phylum Chordata; class Mammalia; order Rodentia; family Cricetidae; genus Sigmodon; species Sigmodon hispidus. The sequence goes on from PVIH01004871.1 coordinate 62,142, forward strand.
TGAGAACTAGTTACTCCCCTATTTTCTCTACTGGGAATAATACCTTCCTGTTTTGAATACTCATAGCATTTTTAGTAGTGTATACACTGAAAAGGGCATAACTCCTGACCCAGCTTGATGGATGGTGGATTTTCACAGTGTGACTGAAGCCAATAAGCTCCTGATCACAGGGACTCTCTTATTCAGGGTCCAGGTTGTGCCTCACCTATAGTGGGCACTCAAAATTGGATCATGTGAATCGCAGGATGTCCTTACTCATGCATGGTTCCGGGGGTGGATGTCACAGTAACCCAAAGCACTCCTTCCTTATTTAATATTTCCTGAAGCTAATTATATTTTGGAAACAATCTTTCTATGTGAATCAGATTCAGATAAAAGTCCTTCAATACATTTCCATAATAATGTTAGATTTTTTTAAAAGATTTATTTATTTATTATGTGTACAGTATACAGAAGAGGGTTCCAGATGTCATCATAGATGATTGTGAACCACCATGTAGTTGCTGGGAATTGAACTCAGGACCTCCGGAAGAACAGTCAGTGCTCTTAACCACTGAGCCATCTCTCCAGCCCCATAATGTTAGATTTTAATGCAGCATTGTACTTTGAAGTAGGTACATAGTAACTTACAGAAATTCGTGTTTCACTTTAATCTTGTCATATAAAATGACCTTTTAGGATTATGCCTAGGCTATAAATTGGAACCCTCCCCCTTTACATACACTGGTTTTTGGAGATAGGGATCAATTTATTTTTAAAATTTTTATCACATAAGTAGACCTTTTAGGCTTGAACCATGAATTGCAAATTTCCATTCTTTCCCCCTTTGGAGCTGGTGCTCCAGCCCAGGGCTTTGTGTATGGCAAGCAGATGCTGTCCCTATAAGTTTCATTATAGCCCAGTTTTCTCTGTCCATCTTCTGTTCAAAATGCTGAATTAAACTTTATTTTAATTACAAACTCAAATCGAAAATCAAGTGTCCCAAGGGAAGACTGTTTGTTTCTTATTTTAAAAGCTGTGTGATTTAGTCTAGCTCAATGCCTGCCACACAGAAACTGCTGGATAAGGATGGTGTGGACTAAGGGGCCACTTCCTTTCTCTAGTTGGAGCTGAACTTTGGCTTGTTTTCTGCTACTTTAACTTATTTCTTGCTCTCACTGTTCAGGGAACAGAAGGATCTAAATCTAATGCAATGCCATGCTAAATTTCCTACTGTAAAGTTTCTAGAAATTACTCTTGGAAATGCAAATATTTGGTAGCTACATATGTGTAGTGGGTATTCCTTCCACCTACAGCCTTGGAGTACCATTCTTAAGGACATAGTCTCCTGGCTAGCTTAAAATCTGAGGAGCGGGGGCTGGAGAGGTGGCTCAGCCTTTAAGAGCACTGACTGTTCTTCCGGAGGACCTGAGTTCGATTCCCAGCATCCACATGACAGCTAACAACTGTGTGTAATTCCAAGATCTGACACCTTTACAGTTATACATGCAGGCAAAAACACCAATTTACATAAAAAATAAAAATAAATATTTTAAAAAAATCTGGGGAGCATGTAAGCGGTGCTCTTGTGCTCTAGGATGGTGAAGACAGGTCAGGTGTCAAGCACAGTGGGATCAGTCCCCCAGCCTTTCAGAGACTCTGAGACCCAATTTGCCTTATTTTATATCAGTGAGTTTGTTTCCTCACAGAACTCATTAATAAATAGCTTTTTCTCAGTCACTGTGGTTTTCTTGAATTACATATGAGCCTTATGTCACAAATATCTTATTTATTAAAAATTATTAGTCTAAGAAACTTCTTATAATTCAAAGGGTGATGGAAGAAAGACAAAATAACTTTTCTAATAAATTCTGTAAATTTTTTCTGAAAAGTCCTTCCTAGGGATCCGTGGAAGGCTAAGGCTCCTTTTACTTCATGGCTTCAGCAGAAGGTGACTTGTAATATCAGAATATTTTATTTCTGGATCACATATGATAAATATCTCACCGTCATGGTAAATTCTACTGAAATCCCATGAGTGCAGGAAATTACTGCCATGGTGTGGGGTAAAGTCAGGAATGGAATGTTGGGACTGGTGCAAATGTCTGGGCTGGGGAGCATGACACACTAATAATGTTTGACCAACCTACATGACACACTAATAATGTTTGACCAACCTACCGACACCCATGTGAGGCTGACACTGAATTGCCTGCCACATGCTGCTTATGAGAGAAGACAGGGCCGCCTCAAGTGTGGAGCAGGGTCAGACAATGGAAAGGCTTATTTAGGAGTCAGTGTCCATGCAGTGTTTAGAAATCTCAAACCTTATGCCATATTACTTGCGATTTTTGTTTTTGTTTTTTCTTTTTTTCTGGTCTGAGTTCAATGTATTCCACAGTCTGAGGAGTGAGATGATGGGAGAGGAAATTTTAAGATGAGGAAAGGGCATGACGTAATAATACACAGCCACTAAAAATCTAAAATGTCATCAAGACCAGAGCTCATCATCGCAGTTACTAAACCCCTTCTTCCCCTGTTCATTTTGCTTTTTATGTCTGTGTTTGGCCAGGTGCTAGCAGAAGGGGAGGTCCCGTCCTCTGGAACCGGAGCTGCAGATGATTATAAGCTGCCATGTGGGTGCTGGGAACTGAACCTAGATCCTGGACAAGAGCAGCCAGTACTCTTACCACTGAGACATAACCCCAGCCACTCTTCTGAATTTATATTTTCCACAGTTCGCAGCAGGACAGTGAACTCGCTGAGTATGAAAGACTTTGTCATATCATTAGCAGATGACTGAGCTAAGCTAATGGAACATATTTCAGTGGTCATACATGACCGAAACTGCAGCCTTTACAAAACAGGTCCAGAGAAGTCACTAAGCAAAGAAAAAAAAAGTACAGAAAATAGAATTTCCAGAATTGCCACAATATTACCTCCTTCGTTCCTTCCTTCCTTCCTTCCTTCCTTCCTTCCTTCCTTCCTTCCTTCCTTCCTTCCATCCTTTCCTTAGAGACAGAATCTCACTATGTAGCCCAAGCTATCCTCAAGTTCAGTCTCCTTGCTTTAAGCCTCTGAAGCAGTTATAGTTAAAGGTATATGACTCCATGTACAACCTTCATGTTTTACATCACAGCATTTTAAATGCCTTAATTTCCACTGAAAAAAATAATGTCATAAAAAAATAAGAGAGAGAGAGAGAAAATGGGCTGGAGATGGCTCAGGGGTTAAGAGAACTTCTGCTCCCCCAGAGGTCCTGGTTTGACTCTCAGCATTCCCATGCCAGCTCACAACCAGCTGTATATATATCCAATCTCAGGATCTGACAACCTCTTACGGTATCTGTGGGCTCTGCACACACATGACACACAGACATACACCCATACACATAACACCATAGGCAAAACACTCATAGACACAAAAGAAAAATAATAAAATCTCAAGTTTTTAAAAGGGAAATGGGAGGCTGGAGAGATGGCTCAGAGGTTAAGAGCACTGACTGTTCTTCCAAAGGTCCTGAGTTCAATTCCCAGCAACCACGTGGTGGCTCACAACCATCTATAATGAAATCTAGTACCCTCTTCTGTACACGGTATACATAATAAATAAATAAATATTTTTTTTTTTTTTTAAAGTCTTTTTTTTTTTTTTTTTTTTATTTATTTAAACTACAGACAGTTGTGAGCTGCCATGTGGGTGCTGGGAATCGAACCCGGGTCCTCTGGAAGAGCAGACGGTGCTCCCAACCGCTGAGCCACCTCTCCAGCCCCCAAATAAATATTTTTTAACAAAGGGAAAATGGTCCACACCAAAATAAATTAATAATAGCTGCCTCTTAGTAAAACCAAATTGGACTTACCAGAGATTAAATCAACTCTTGCAGACATTCCCAGAACTAAAAGAAGCCATATACACACTTAAAAACAAACAAACAAAAACAACCAGAGGAAGCCAAAGGCGGTGTCTCATCAAACAGAAGACATTAAAGAGACAGGATTTTTGTTTGTTTTGTTTTGTTTTTCAAGACAGGGTTTCTCTATGTAGCCATGGTTGTTCTAGAACTCACTCTGTAGACCAGGCTAGTCTGGAACTTAGAGCTCCACCTGCCTCTGCCTCGAGTGTGGTGGTATATTATATATTTAATAAAATCAGTCTGGAATATCAGAGAACAGAGTCACCCACAGACAATGTGTGAAGGTCAGAGAGTGGTGAGCCACACCTTTAATCCCATCATTCTGGAGACAGAGAGTTTTCTGGATTTCTGTGAGTTCAAGGCCTAACAACCAAACTGTAGTAGCTCACACCTTTAACCCTAACTCTAGGATTATGATGAAGATTTGAAGCCCGAAATGAAGCAATTGGGCATGGAAGATATTTAAGGCAGGAGGAGGCAGAGATTCAGGCATTCTGTAGAAGTGACCAGCCAAGCTGAGGACTCTTGAAGATAGCATTTACCGTGTTCAGCCCAAGAAGTTGGCTGGGTGAGAATTGACTGTGGTCTGTTTCCTTTCTCTGATATTCCAGATTATTTTATTAAATATACAATATATCACCACACCTGAGTGTTGGGATCAAAGGCTTGTGCCACCACTGGCAGCTAAAGAGACAGAAATTTTAAGAAGGAACTGAACAGAGATATCCCAGCACTGGGAAGTATAACAATTAAAATATAAAATTCACTGGAGGAGTTTCCCAGAACATATGAGCAGCAGGCAAAAGAAATATCACTAAAGGTGAAATTAGGTTATTTGAGTTTATAGGGTAGAAATAAAAAAGAACAAAGAAAAAGTAACACAACCTAGAAGTGTTAGAAGAAGTGAGGGGCTGGAGAGATGGCTCAGTGGTTAAGAGCACCAGCTGCTCTTCCAGAGGACCCACACAGCAGCTTACAACTGTCTGTAGCTTTTTCTTCTGTAGCTCCAGGTCCAGAAGACCTGACACCATGGCAGAACACCAAGGCAAATAAAATTAAACTAAATTAAAAGAAGAAGGAGAAAGGGAAAAGGCAAAAGAGATAATATTTGAGGGTCAGCAAGGCAGCTCAGGCAAGCCTCATGACCTGAGTTTCATCCCCAGGACTGAAGATGGTAAAAATAGAGGACCAAATCTGCAGTAGCTCTCTGACCTCCCAAGCACTGACACACACACACACACACACACACACACACACACACACACACACACACACACACACACAGAGCGCGCGCGCGCATGCACGCATAAACATGCACTAATAATAAAATATTACATAATAAATATTTTAAAGAAATAATATTTGGAAAAAACTAGAACAGGAAACTCCTCAAAAACACACACACACAAAAACTGACAAAAACTAAGTAGCCAATGAAAAGAAAATTGAACCAAAACGCCTCATAACCAAACTACATACAAAGAACGGTACACAAAATGGACAAGTAATGGTCAGTAAGATTAATGATGCATTTCCTACCTCAGAACACTTTAGATCTAGCACAATGTCACAAACCTTCTGTTCTCATACTTTGGAGATAATGGTAGGTGGGTTGCAAGTTCAAGGCCAACCTTAGCTAAATAGGTAGACTATGCCTCAAACAGCCAGTCTCAAGACTGTGCACAACTGCCCCGTAACTCTACGTTAGGAGGATCTGATATCTCTGTTCTAACAAGACACTGCACGCGCGCGCGCGCACACACACACACACACACACACACACACACACAAAATAAAAATATTAAAAAATAAAAAGAAATCTTTAAACAGCAAAAAAAAAAAAAAAAAACAGTGAAAAGGTTTGGGACTATAGCTCAATGATAGAGCAAAATGTGCTGGGCACTGGATCCAATCCCCATATCAAGTAAATAAATATCCATAGAAACAAGTTGAGAAAAATATTTTCTGTGAACTACAACTGAAAAAAACTGGGTAGCTATTTAGCATCAGACATAGCAGACTGAGGTAAATGCCCCTGTCACAGAGAAAAAAGTATGTAACTGACAAAAAGGAAATTATCTAAATTGAAGAAAAAAAACTTTATTTAAATTGGCTAAGAGAGGTAGAATCCTCAAGTTACTAATTTTAAGAAGAAAAATAGGTAGATTCTGTTACTGACATCTTGGAAACATAAGGAATTATAACAAAATATAATTACACCAGGGTAGTTGTATGCCCACAGGTTGAATAGCCTAGATGACCTGAACAGACTTCTAGAAACACCCAAAGTACTAAAACAGACGCATAGATAAAATACAAGTCTGACTAGGGTTATAGTCAGAAAACTGTCAGCAAGGAAAAGCCTAGGTAGGACCCAGGCCTTCACTAGTGGAATTTACCAAGCATTACAGATAAGAAATTATTTCATGGGGATGAAGAGATGGTTCAACGGTTAAGAGAACTGGCTGCGGTTCCAGAAGACATGGGTTCAATTCCTGGCACTCACATGGCAGCTCACAACTGTCTGTAACTCTAATCCCAGGGAATCTGACACTCTAACACAGGCAAAATACCAATAAAATAAAAAATTATTAGAAAAAAATAAATTATTCTGCTTTTTCCCCAAATACTTGCAAAAAGTATAAGAGAAATAGATTGTAGTGGTGCACACCTTTAATCCTAACACAAGGGAGGGAGGGGCTGATGGATCATTGTGAGTGTAAGACTTGCTAGGTCACACAGTGAGTGGTAGTGATCTAGGGCAAAAACAAAGAGAGGGGTGTGTGTGTGTGTGTGTGTGTGTGTGTGTGTGTGTGTGTGTGTAGCATTCCCTAATGCCAAGGGCATTGCAAAACAATAATAGACTGATGTCCCATGCAAATTTGGGTAAAAATCCTGTGCAATAAACTGAAAAATTAACCCAACCACACATCAAATGGAGGGTAGGATTTATCCCAATACTGCATAGAGAAACACATATGAAAATCACAACCTGGGCATATGACATCACTAGTCTGAAATGGCTATTTATAGGTGTGGAGTTGATTTTAAGGGGTGATGAAAACATTCTGGAGTTAGATGGTGATATTTGCACAATTTTATGAATATAAAACCCACTAACTGTATACTTTGAAGTGTTTGAAATGTTGAATTTGATGTTATGTGATTTTTATCTAAAAAAAGAAAAAAGAAAACCCCGACTGCACCTTTGATTTGACTATAGCAGTGTTCATTGTCTGTACTTCAATATCCCAAGTGTGTTCTGGGAGAGAGAACCGTGGAATGTTTGAGGTGCCGAAAGCTAGTGGTTCTTAAATGCTTATTCTAGGGTTTCACAGCTGAGGCTTGCTGAGTTCAGCACTAATTGTGGGGTGACTATGTGCCCCTCAACTGAGCTCATCCATCTCTAGAAAGATGATGCCATGTCCCCAGGGGTGGGAGGGCAGCCAGAAGCCTGGGTGAGCTTATCGCTGTTGACAGGTGGTCACCGACTGTGTCCATCAGCAGAGGAGCTGGCGGGACCACATGCAATCCTAAAGAGAAAAAGGATGCTCCAGGCCTGCGGCCAATCTGGAGGCCTTTGTGGGTATCCTGACAGTTGGTGGGGGGAGGAGAGGACACCCTTGTTAATGGAGGACAGTCTCACTCTGAACATCTCTTCCTGTCAGCATCCTTGTTAGTTGTTGGATAGAGCCTCACGGAACACTGACAAGGTTCCCTGATTATTTGTCTACCTAGGATCACAAAAAAATGAGCTCAAGTGTTGGCTTTAGCAGCAAAGAGCCGCTTAGATCACTGGCCATCATTCAGTATTGCTCTTGGCAATACTGTTCAGGCTGTTTAATGAGCAGAGCACATAGCATTTCAGCACGTGACAGGCTTTCATCCACTGGTGCTAATCAGCGTGGCAGCACCCCGCTTTGCTGTTAATCACCTGATTTTATTAACCTTCATATGCTCGACTGGTTTTTAAAGATTTACCCATGGCAATTAACTGCAGCAGTTTATCTGGGATACTGCATTTGGCTTGCATAGGAAATGAGCATCCCTATTTCAAAGAAGCATAGCCATCAACTCCTACAGTCTACGACCAGACAACGGATGGCTTTAAGATACGTGCTGCTAGTCTAGTCCCCATGGCCTCTCGCTGGTTTATACATTTTGTGATCCTGAAGACTAAGAGTGATTCTGGATGTAGGAAGTGCCCAGAAAGAACATAATTTAAAGTGCTTCGTTCACCTGAATGAGGGTCAGAACCTTTGGATAGGTTTGGTTTTTGATGGGATGGGATGAAAATGCATTTGATAGAAAGCCGGGGAGACTTTAACCCAGAATCATTAATGGTGCTGGAATTAACAAGAAATCTGGCATTCAATGGTCTCTAGTGCTGAAAGTGGGCTCAGAAAAGCATTTTTAGAAGTTCCTTTCTATTCTTCTGCAAGTCAGAGTCTCACTATATAGACCAAACTGGCTTCAGAATCAAAGAGATCCTCCCCAGTGCTGTGATTGAACACATGTGCCACTAACAGCAATTCTTTTCTAATCTGTTCACCAGATAGTATCTAGCACCTCCTTTCTTAGCTTTTCCTAAGAAAGATAGTGCCTTTTAATAGAAATTTAGTTGTTTTACTTTTTTTTTTTAAACTTTATTTTATTTATTTATTTGCCTTGGTGTTTGCGTGGAACTGGAACTACAGACAGTTGTTAGCTGCCATGTGGGTGCTAGGAATCGAACCCGGGTCCTCTGGAAGAGCAGACGGTGCTCTTAACCACTGAGCCATCTCTCCAGCCCCCCCCCCCCCGTTTTACTTTTTATTTACTTATTTGTGAGGTTCTGGGAAGAGAACCCTGGGCCTTGCTCTGCCGCAAGCCACACCCTAAGTCCTGTAGCTTTAATTTTATTCACTTTTTTTTTCATGTTGAGTTTGAAGTCATGGCCTTCTGAGTCTACAACATGCTCTACCCTTTATCCCATTATTTTGAGGTGGGGAGTTTGCTTCATAATCCAGGTTGGCTTTGAACTTGTGATCCTCCTACTTGACCCTTCCAAGTGCTAGAATTACAGACAATGCTGCCATTCTTGGTGCACAGTAAGTTAGTTAACCACCTCAGTGGAGGGCACCATTACATCCTTGCCACTGAGCTTAATTAGACCTTTGGTCACCTGGCAACACTAATCTGGTGCCAATCAACTCCTTTGATGCAATTCTCTAGCCTCATTCCTGCTGGGTCAGAGCCTCTCTGTTTTGAACCTACCCTCTCACACCCTCTGCTAGTTTGAGATGAGTTCAGTGCAAATCGTACAACAGTTTTCAAAGGAGCCTCAGACCGAGGTCAGGCTCCAGTTCCCAATGATTGCATCAGTGTTCCCCGCCTCAAGTCCTGACCTTTTAACCTCTGTAGCTCATCACCATCTAGGCTCTTGAAGACACCCAGCTCACAGCACAGTGGAATATAACAGCCTCTTAGACTTTTTCATTCTCTCCACAACTCTGTCCCTTCTGAACACAATGTCATTCTTCTTTCTGTATTGCATACACTGAATATACTGTTTACTATGTATACTGAATACACTGTGATCTCACAGAGAAAAGCCAGAACTCTAAACATGAATATATTCACATATACCAACACTTGTGTTATTTGTTTAAAAAATTTTGGGGGCTGGGAGTGAAATTGTGGTAAAGCCTGTGCTCAGCCCTGGCTGAAAATCTTTAGTATCAATCAATCAAATCAATAAATGTTTTAATAGCCACCCAGCCATCACTTATATGGGCTGATAATAACCTCAACAGGTATCTAATATTGTAAATTTATATTTATATTCTAATTTTTACTATAAATTCAATATTTAATATATAATACAACATTCTTATTGGAAATCATCATCTTATCCAGGGAATTCCTTAGAAATAATCCTGTTGGTGGAATTACTGAATTAAAAGATGGGAAGCTGGGGCTGGAGAGATGGCTCAGCGGTTAAGAGCACTGTCTGCTCTTCCAGAGGAACCGGGTTCGATTCCCAGCACCCACATGGCAGCTAACAACTGTCTGTAGTTCCAGTTCCAGGCAAACACCAAGGCAAATAAATAAATAAATAAAGTTTTTTTTTTTTTTTTAAAAAAAAGATGAGAAGCTATCTAAAACACCTGTTATATTTTGGCTCAACTGACTTCACCTTTCTGAAGAGCAGTGTATTCTTTTTTCCACAAGACCTAAGGTCAGAGGGCAAATCTACTCTCTCCTTCCACCTTACATGGGTTTGAACTCAGGTCATTGGCGTTTGCAGCAAGCACTTCTACCTGATGAACCATCTTGGCAGTCCCCGGTTATTATCTTTAAAAAAAAAAATAGAATAGAAATATTTTTTGTAAAGCCTAACCTCTGTAATGTGATTTTTTTTTTTTTTTTTTTTTTTTTTTTTTTTTTTTTTTTTTTTTTTTTTTTTTTTTTTTTTTTTTTTTTTTTTTTTTTTTTTTTTTTTTTTTTTTTGGCCATTTATACATTCCTTCTGGATTTTCTGAGTTCTTTGCTCAATTTCTTTTGAGATAATCATGTTTTCCTTGTTATTGTCCTTACATATAAAGAACTTTTGGAGACATTTTTACTAAGAATTTTAAGGGTAGTATTGTAAGTTAAATTATTAGTAGCTTTTTTTCTTGTCTTCCTAGGATTCAGAACAGGAATATAAAGAGCCACAAGTTAGTTGTGTGGCATTCTATCTTTCACTATTCAGGAGTATACTAAGAATCACATACACTATTTTTACTCACATTATTTTTTTATGTGAATTGGTGTTTTGCCTGCATGTATAACTGTGTAAGGGTGTCAGATCTTGGAATTACAGACAGTAGTTAGCTGCCATGTAGATGCTGGGAATCTAACTCAGGTCCTCTGGAAGAACAGTCAGTGCTCTTAACCGCTGAGCCATCTCTCTAGCCTCTTTGCTCATATTTTATAATTTATTTTGTTATTTTCTTAGATTATTGAGTTCTTGTGTGTGTTTATTTATTTCTGGGAGGGTCTAATTATATAGGCCAGGCTGGCTTTGAACTCACACTAATTTTCCTGCCTTGGCCTATGCCACATATCTGGCTTCCAATTTCCTGAGCTGCATTCTTTTCAAATTAAAAAAAATACTTACCTATAAAAATCTCCTTTAAAAATATATAGAATTATTTACTCAACACATAAGATAGTAAAATATTTATTTCTGTATGGTTTTTGCTGTTGTTTTATTTATGTACATTGGTGTTACCTAGATGAGGATGTCAGATACCCTGGAACTAGAGTTACAAACATCTGTGAGCTGCCATGTCAGTGGTAGGAATTGAACCTAGGTGCCAATGGCCATGCTAGAGGAGCAACAGATGGCAATTGAAGTTAAGGTGTCAGCCCAGGAGGAAACTCCCTGATGGGTGAATCTCAGACAGAGATAAGGTCTTGAGACCCCAGACCCAAGAATGTCTCCAGCTTCTGCTGTGCCTTTAGACGCTTGCTGCTGCTGTCTTTCTCTGGTGTGGGGAGATCCCCACTGCCTGTAATGCACTGTGGTTGTCATGGAAACATCCCATTCTAATGGGCATTTTTACCTGTGGATTATTATGAGATGACTCTTTCTATACTGTGCTATATAATTGATAATAATGTTAGTTTAAATAGAATTTTTATGACAAAAAAATAAAACAAGGAAACATCACACAGCTAGATCACATGGGGTTTTAGGAGCCGAATAGACTGTGGCTCAGGTTAATGACTGAGAAAAACCACTGAGTCCCAGTAGCTCAGCAGCTTAAATTTTTTTAACCTTGATGTTGGGAGATGTGTTCACAGGATTTGGAGTGCATCATAGTTGGAACAAAGCTTTGAAAAAATTTAAAGTTAGACTAAGATGTGTTTGTCAAATAGCTTTGAGGTGAAAAAAGCCCAAGAAGATCATCTAAAGTTTTAGAAAGGCACGTAGTTGAGTGAGAGACTCTTTAAGATCAGGGAACAAGAACAGCGAAGCCCAATTATTACTAGCTGATGTACTTTTCTTGCTCGGGTTAGGTAATGACCAAAGATGATGATTAATTCCTTATACCCATTTCTGCCCTCAATGTCCTGTTATAAAAAAAAAACTGTTGATAATTGTGTATGCACCCTAAAGACTTAAAGTAAGGCTGGCTGTTTTTCATGTATAAAAGTTTAGGTTTGTGATTCCTTTAAGGTTCCTTATAAGATTATCTTTCAAGACAAGTAATAAAGTAACTGGCTCTTATCTTTGTAACTGCAAAATGCAGCCTATCAGTGAAAGACCTGACTGAGAAGAATACCTTACTTGCCACACAGTTAATTGATAACAAGTTGCTTTAGTACATGAATGTATGTGGGTTCTTGGGATAGCTTGATTTTCACCTGGAATACATAAAATGCTTAAGTGTGCAAGGGATATGGAAACATGCTATTTTTACTGTTTGTTTGTATTCATTGCAGTCATTCACTTGAAAAACAGACTGTAACCACATTGTAATTCCTATATTGCCAGAAGAAAAGAGAATAAAGAAGAAAACCATCAAGAGAGTGTGTGAGTATCTTTTCCCTTGACCCCCTCAGACAGAAAAGCCTGGGATGTGCTGACTCTGTGGTTTCCCTTTGTGCCCTGCCCTGTTGGGGGGGAGGGGCTAGACCTCCAGGCAGCAGTACCCGGTCCCCTGAAAGAGCAGCCAGTGCTCTTAGTCACTGAACATCTCTCCAGCCCCCATGTCTGTGTTTTATATAGATCTCGCTTTGCCTCACTTTATGTATTAAGCAGTTTTAAGCTTTAAAAAGACATTTTGTAATTTTTTCCCCATAAACAATTATTGCTAATTCAACTTTAGCACACTCTGCAGAAGCTATTTACACTGCTATTTTTTTGTGGCCTAGTTATATGGTCAATTCCAGTGGCTCATGTTCTGCCCTTCTTAGCTTTGCTTAAGAGATTGCCTTCCTAAAACATGCAGGTTTTTATGTGAGGGAGGCAGGTTCTCCCTGAACGTCCTCTTTCCTCTGAAACACGTCTTCCGCTGCTTGCCCAGGGATACTCTCTAGTCCGCCACTTACTGATGTTAGTTGACATCGCAGTACTGGTACCCAGCCTTAGTCTCACTACTCTACCCACCATTCAGACAGTAAACTATTCACCTTATATTTTGAAGGTTTAATGTTCCATGTTGCTTTTGGAATTTAGGTCAAGTACTTTCTCCATGATATCACAGTGTGTCACAATCTCTCCCGAGTTACTTTTCTGGTTCCTCCCCGAAAGTCTCCTGCCCACCTATATTCTGACTCCACCTCCAGACTTCATGGTCCAGGTACCAGAGCTGCCTATCATTCCTGAACACCACCACACCTTTACATCAGTTACCATGTAATTTCCCCGAGTGCCATTCATTTTACAGTCTACATAACCATGGGTTCAAATCTAAGCCACATGAAGGCATGGAGCACTGTGGGAGAAAGAAATGGAACAGACACCTGAAGGCAGAAATCACACTGAGGAGTTAAGGAGGCCAGGAAGCAGTCAATGGCATGCGTGCATGCGTGTGTGTGTGTGTGTGTGTGTGTGTGTGTGTGTGTGTGTGTGTGTGTTATATTACAAGTAGCTTCAAATGCTTAAGTGGCCAGTATTAAAAAAAAGTGAGTAAAGTTACCGACTAGAATTAATATAATATCAGGGCTGGAGGTATAGTTCAGTTATAGGACATGAACACTCAGAAGGCCCTGGGTTTGATTCATCTTCATCATCATCATCATCATCTAATCACCGTCATCATCAGTTCAGGGAGCAGTGCCAGGAATTGAATCCAGAGACTTCCACATGCTAGATGTGATGGTTGGGATGAGAACGGCCCCACAGGCTCATACATTTGAGTTCTTGGTCCCCAGCTGATGGAACTGTATCGGAAGGATTAGAGGTTTGGCCTTGTTGGAGGAGGTATGTTACTGGGAGCAGGCTTTGATGTTTCAAGAGACTCATGTGAGCCAGACAGTGGTGGTGCACGCCTTTAACCCTAGCACTCAGGAGGCAGAGGCAGGTGGATCTGTGAGTTTAAAGCTAGCCTGATGTACAGAGCAAATCTAAGGACGGCCAAGGATACATAGTGAAACCCTGTCTCAAAAAACAAAAAAACAAAACAAAACAAAAAAGTCTCATATGATTCCCATTCTCTATCTGCCTCATAGTTGTGGTTGTGTCTCAAGATATGAGCTCTGAGCTACTGCTCCAGCTCCATGCCTGCTGCCATGCTCCCTGCCATGATAGTCATGGGCTCTAACCCTCTGAAACCCAAGCCCCTAATTCAATGCTTTCTTTTATAAGTTGCCTCGGTCATGGTGTTTTATGACAGCAATGGGAAATTAACTAAGACACTAGGCATGCATTCTACCACTGAGCTACACTTCCAACTGCTAAGAAATAAGTATATATTTTTAGAGAGAGTCTCTCTGTGTTGCCAACGCTTGTCTCAATCTCATCATCATCATTCTCTCTTTCTGTGTGTCTATCTCTCTCTCTCTCAGCTTTCTGAGTGTTAGGATTATAGGTATGTGTACCACACCTGAATCAAGAAAGAATTTTCACAGTTGACCTTTACTGAGAGCTTACTATGTTCTTTATATCATTTAAACATGTCACTTCCCATTTGCAAATAATCCTATTTGGTAGGTACTATTACTACTTTCTTTGCACAGAAAAGGAAGTGAGAGTTTAATAAACTGGCTAAAGCTGAGGCAGGAAGACATTTGAATCATCCAGGCTGACTCACAAAGCCGTGCTTCTAGCCATGGCATTCTCCTGTCCCTTCCAGGCATCCAGGCACAGAGCTACTGTGAGTCAGTTATTTGATGAGTCTAATAGGTCCATTTGCATTTATAACAGTTATTGTGTTTGCTAGAAGCAGGAAGTATGTTTGCAGCTCACAATCTGTAGTCTTTATCAGGCATTCATAGAGCTTTGGTTCTTCATTCTAAGACAGGAGAGAAAATCTTCTCCAAGAAAAAGAAACTCTAGTTAATTAGCATTTTAGTAATCCCTTTCAATTTGTAGTGCTTATCTGCTATTAAATCTGTGTTCATAATTTTTGACTTGCATGTTATGTCAGAGTAGGTCTAGCTTGGAAGCAGCTACTGACTCTGACTTTCTCCCCTGGGACAGCAACCATGTAAGCAGAAATGATGAAGACAGATTTTACGATAGGTAACTCTGGCTAGAGAAAGTGAGCAGGAAAAACAGTCACAGATAGTTAGTAACTATCTTTGCTTTAATGAAGAACCTCTGAGGTATGTATCCGAAGCCTACCCAAGGCCACAGTCACCATGTTCCCCCAGGCAGTCAGCTGTCTGCCTCACTTACATTCCCATCATGGTTTGGGCACGAAAGAGGCTTTCCTGCAGCCACAGCAGTGACCGTCTCCAAGATGGAAGAGTCCTCGCCATTGCTGCCTGGAGTTCGCTGCAGCACATCCATGAGGTTTGTGATGAAGAAGTTGTTCTGGAGTGCAGCCACCCCTTTCTCAGGCAGGATAGAGGTCTGGCGACACACCGGGCAGGAGAGGGTCAAGCTGTGGGCTGGAATGTAGTTCTGCAGGCACCTGTGTCAGAACACACATGGGGGCAGTTAGTGCAGAGTGTCACTTCTGCGGGTATCATCCACGTTCTCATCAACAATGGTTGACAATGGGTCACCTTGCAGAAACCTATGTTGTGCTGTCCTGTACCACGGAAATGATGCTTCAGAGACCAAGAGCCATCCTGTCATCACATTGGCTCTATACACTGACCAGACAAATGACTGCGCCTCAGGAAAAGAAGACACCATAGACTTCTGTAGTGTCACAGTATGGTTGGTCCAAGGCCAAGCGACCTTGACCTTCCAAGGAACTTGATAGATCTATCAGGTCAGATGCCCATGTGACTCACACACATAGTAAAGGTTTGAAAGGCCTTGCTCTGTAAGCAGTGAGATCACAGTGTGTGGAGTTTTGCAACCAGGGTGAAAAAGTTTAATGTGTTTGTTAACACTGAAATTCATTTGACATACAAAACTATAGTCATAAAATAATCTGACTGGAAATATATGGTTGAAGCAAGGATGGGACACCCAGAATCAGTCACAGCATCTCTTACTTCTCCTCAAGAAGTACCAATTTCATCCAGTTAGTTAAGAAAGAAATGTATTAACAATACAAACTACATTTGAAATATTCCCCTGAAACTATGGAGGAGACACCATATGGATCCCTTTGGACAATGAGGAAACATGGGTATAGAGAGGGTTGTGTACCTCGCCTTGAGTTCTTTAGTAGGTCAGGGTCAGAGTGGGAACCCAAGCCCAGGCAGTTTGACATCATAATGTAACCTTTAAATAACTAGAGTTGGAGTTGGATTGCAGCTGGGTGGTTAGGTGTTTACCCAGCATGCATAGGTCTCATTGAAGCACTGTAGAAACAAACCCATAATTACACTGTACACTGTTTTCCAGTTGCTTAGGCAGAGTTTGAGAACCACCAAAGGGGCCTCTTGCATATGAAGACATTAACACCAAGTTGGGTTAGCTGCTAAGTGTCTCAGAGGCAACTCGGGCTAACTCTGCCAGAAATGACACAGATCTGCTAATGTCAAAAAATGATTCCTGGGGCTGGAGAGATGGCTCAGCGGTTAAGAGCACCGTCTGCTCTTCCAGAGGACCCGGGTTCGATTCTCAGCACCCACATGGCAGCTAACAACTGTCTGTAGTTCCAGTTCCAGGCAAACACCAAGGCAAATAAATAAAGTTTAAAAAAAAAAAAAAAAAAAAAAAAAGATTCCTTAGGCCAAGAGGTATTTTCAATTGTATTTTACTAGACGACAGACATTCATCAAGCTTGACTTTGCTCCCACTCTGTTTTTTTTGCTAGATCATCTTTCTGTGTCTTGTGGTGTCTGTTTCTCCAGTCTGCTCTGTCACCCACAGCTCCATCCTAAAAGCTCTTCTTCCTCTGGGATCTTACATCATTGTGAGTATAACAGACATATTTCTTCCTTCAGAAACCCTCTCTGAGCCCTGGGCTGTAGTGGGATTTTATCCTAGTATGTCATTCCTCTTACTGGTTTAATAAAAAGCTCTGATTGGTCAGAAGGCAGACAGGAAGTGTGGATGGGTCTACCAGACTAAGAAAACTCTGGGAACAGGAAACAATGATAGTAGCAGAGCCATCAGAGAGATACCACCAGAGATGCCAGCAGACACAGAGAAAAGAAGACAACCATGATGCTCTGAGAAAAGGTATCAAGCCTCATGGCTTAACAAGATAAGAATCATGGGTTAGTTTAAGAAGAAAGAGCTAGCTAGCAATATGTCTCAGCCATAGGTCCATGAGTATAAAATTAATACAAGCTTCTGTGTGTTTCTTTGGGACTGTTGGTTCAGATCTTGGGGCTAGTCTGGGCCAGAAACTTCTTGCTACACTGTATCTTTTATCTCTTCACACTTTTTAGATTTTCAAGAGTCATAAAACCCAATAGGCAACAAATTAAACCAATGTTCTCATCCTATCTCGATGAGTGGCATCTCCATCCATTCATCTATGCAAAACAGAGACTAGGAGTCATTCAACAAATAGCAACTCCCCTCTTGTCCATCATTTCTTTCACCCACCCCATTAGTAGAGCCTGTCAATTCCTAAAGTCCTTTTCAGATTCTCCAGTTATCTTTGCACATATTCTACACTCATTTTTAGACTTGAGACAGGGCCTTACACATAGCATACTGTCATCGATGCTAATTGCTGCAATCCTTCTCTGTATTTCAGTCAGAGTGACCTTATAAAATGAAAGGCGAACCATGGAAATCTCTGTCTCCTCCCAGCTGAGATGAAAGCACATCAGGGCTACAGCTGCTCTTGCCAGGCAAGACTGGATTCCATGTGTGGGAACATGGTTTCTCACATTTATGATCCAGCACTGATCCCTTCATTTGAGGATACAGCTCGAGGGAGTTCAAGTTCTTCCCCATCTCCTAATCCCTTACGTCTGTATATTTCTCTTAGCTTAACTTTTACTGCTTCTTGGGGGTTTCTGCTTAGCAGTGACTCCTGTAGGGAAGCTTTCCCTGCTTAGGCAAATGTTCTACTAGCATGTCTTCCTGTGGAATTTGGAGATCCAGCACTTGTTCCTGGTTTAATGTTAACTGGGATGGTTGGGAGTTTAGAACTGGGCAGGGAAGGTGTCTAGGTTTCCTCCCCTTCTAAGCCTTGCTGATGGTGTTTTAAAATCATCTGGGCTAAGTGACCAACTGTGAAGACAAGATGCCCTGAAGCAGCAGGTATGTCCAACCAGCATACAGGGCCCTAAAACTTAGTCACTTGACAGTAAGTACATCCTCTCTCTATAAGAACTAAACCTCCCAAGGACAGCTGCTGAGCACTGTCAAAAGGGAGTCACTCCAGTGAGCACACTCCTAGAACACTCCAATGCATCCCACAGGGACTCCCTATGGTAGGATCTCATGGATCTCATGCATTGCTGGACAGGAAGAAGAGTTCAGCACGGGTCGACCCTGGGCAGCTCAGAAATGTTGCTTCTTACCTAACGTAGTTAAGAAAGAGGAATCAAAAGAGCCCCTGAAAGAGTGCTAAAAACACAGATGTTAGGCAGCTCTGCTGAGGACAGATTGACTGATTCTCAGCCAGTGTATACTGTGTCAGTACCAGGCTATGGTGACTGATGCAAACAAAGTAATGATGTCACCATCTGTACGCAAGGACAGAGTGGCAATTCTCTGGGTTTTGTGTTTAGCCATGCCTAGTCAGTGTTGGGTGGGGGAGTTAATAATTAAATTAGGTACTTAATTATTGCAGAATATGAATTACAAATCATTTGGATAAATGATGCCTCTATATGAATAAAATGAAAAGCACATGTGCATGATACGTACTATCACTAAAACAATACAATCCCCTATATAATTCCAAATGAAAGGAAAAATCCCACAACTTCTAATGGAAGCAAATGAACCTTCCCACTCCCTATCACTGCCATTAAGAATGTGGTCCATCTGCTGCAACAGGACCCTCCAAAGTAAATCAACTCATTAAAAAAAAAATCCCCAGTTACATAATAAATGTATTTTGAATTAGATGGTAAAGAAAACCAGCATATATTTGAAATCATTGGAAGCACTGATTTCATAATCTAGAAATAGGAAGTATGCTATTTTAATTACATCTATTAAGTAATAGAAATGTACTTAACATGTTCAAACATAGCTGTTTATTCATTTTTTAAGAACAGTGTTCATAAAACCTTGCTAAAGACACACTTACATTGAGCCATAAGTAAACTACATGATAACAACTTTTCTTTCTATTTTTGTTGGTGTTTTATTTTTTTGTTTGTTTTTGATACAGGGTCTTTCTACATAGCCCTGGCTGTCCTGAAATTCATTATGCAGACCTTGAACTCACAGAGATCCAATGGTCTCTGCCTCCTGAGTTCGGGGATTAAAGAAGTGTGCCACCACTCCCAATTCTGTTTTTTATTTTATTTTGTTTTGTTTTTAAGACAAGATATCAATGTATAGTCCAGACTATCTTCAAACTCAAAAAACAAGCAGGTCATAGAACAAACTTCTTATCCCTATGGGTCTGTTGTTGTTTGTTTGTTTGTTACATAGTAAATCAAGCCATGGAGTATAAATGTGTATTTAAAGGACTGGAGAAGTGATTCTGGGTCTATGAGTACTAGCTGCTGTTACATAGGGGTGGGGTGGGGTTCCTAGTATCCATATCCAGTCAGCGGCTCACAACCACCTATAGCTCCAGCTCCTGGGTATCTCACACCCTTTCCTTGCCTCTGCTCACATACATATACATATTAAAAATAAAATCCTAGCCAGCTGTAGTGGTATACACCTTTAATCCTAGCACTTGGGAAACAGAAGCAGGCAGTTTTCTGTGAGTTCAAGGTTAGCCTGGTTTACATAATGAAAGCCTGTCTCGAAATTAAACAAACAAGCAAATAAATAATAAATAATAAAATCTTTAAAATAAAATAGCAATTGAAACCACTCTTTAAAGATAAGCAAATAAGAAGTGTGTTTTCTTTAGCTCTGTCTCTTTTGGAAGTGAGCCAGTCTGTTCCTGGAGGCTTTCTCAGACTTGTAGTTGTTTGAAATGAAGTAAGTTTCTGGTGATTCTTGATTGGGTTCCTAGATGTCTGTTAGGAGCACAAGTCAGGCATTGTCTCCCTTGGGTAACAGTAAAATTCTGGGAAAGTCTGTACAGGTGGCAGGTGAGTGTGGGAGCAGAGAAGGAGCTTACCTCTCGCAGAAAGTGTGCAGACAGGGCAGGACCTTGGGGTTCTTGTACCGTTCCAGGCATATACTGCAGATCAGAAACTGCTTATCGATCTGGCGCACCACGGGACTTGGGATGCTGGCACCCTCACTGGCCATCCTAGACCACTGACATGGGGGGCTGGTTGTCCTCCACCCTGCACGCTGCTGTAGTAGGAGAGAAAAGTGAAAAGGAAAACACATGATCACCTTGTTCATGCATTCCAATCCCAAGCTCTTTCGATCTGAACACAGGTAGATGCCAATATCAATGACCTCAAAATAATCAGAGCCAGCTCTAATTACTGTGGAAGTAATAGCAAGCTTGTTTATGCTATAAATAAAAAAATAATGACATCTTCCTTCCCCACACAGACAGTAGAGGGTGTGTTTACCAAAATGTTCACCAAGTTTAAAAGTGAGAGGTGTCTAAGAGGGCAAATAGTTATATAACTAGGCATATGCCTTTACTCGTGACTGTATTTGAACATGTATTTGCCTTTTATGTTCATATGACATCGTTTTTTTTTTTAAACTTTATTTATTTATTTGCCTTGGTGTTTGCCTGGAAGTGGAACTACAGACAGTTGTTAGCTGCCATGTGGGTGCTGGGACTCAAACCCGGGTCCTCTGGAAGAGCAGACGGTGCTCTTAACCGCTGAGCCATCTCTCCAGCCCCCGTATGTTTTTTTTTAATTGCTATAGTTTGAGGGCACTAGAAGATGCCACTGCCAAATGTGTCACATTGGTGTAAGTTATTTTAACTGTAGGCTGTTGAGAAATAATATGCAGTCATTGGAAAAAACCATCTCCTCTTATGTACCTAAAACCTGTAAATAAACCAATGAAACGGGAAAGTTATACCAATTATACTGACATTAATTTTCGTAGCATTTACTTGTTTGCACACATACGGAGGTCAGGGAACATCTCTGTGAACTGGCTCTTCTTTCAGTGGCTGAACCCAGGTCCTCAGCATTGGCAGCAAGCTCCACTATCCACGGAGCCATCTCTCAAGTCTTGATTTTGTTTGTTTGTTTTTTCATGTGTTAGCATTCTTAACTCTACCTGCTCAGAAGTTTCAAAGAAAAGAGGTGCAAATCCAAGGAGGTACCAGACTTGAGTATTTTAACAACAGTAAACACCAAGGGCCTATCTTTTCCTCTTTGTCAAAAATGGACGTAAGTTTTTCTTTCGTAAAGGACGTTTCCCCTCCACACTGAAGCGTGGGGAGGGCTCTTGGGTACTGGCCTGCCAGGTCTTCACAGCTCACCTTGCCTGACAAAGCTCACAGAGCCAGGCTTCCCTCTCACTTCGCCACTACACTGCTCAGAGCCAAGCTTTTCTTTCTGTCAGCTCTTCATACGGGTCAGGAGTTATTAAACTGTACTATCCAGTAACAGTAGAGAAAAAGCAGAGGCAGTCCAGGAATCTCAAGGAACTACCCTTCACCTCTCTACGTTTGAAGGGTTTAAAAGAGAAATGAATTCAGAGAGAATGAGAGCCAAAGTTACATTTTAAGTTTCCATAACTATGCTAAGAGATTCATGAAACAAAAATGCCTCTGATCTTCCAGCCCTGTGCCCAAGGAAAAATAATGAAATTCTGGAGGCTATTGTTTACAGGTGATAACAACCAGATGTTTTCACTGCCCTGTCCAGATGTGTGTGTGGGGAAGCTCTACAGGCTGGAGCTAAATCAGGAAGCATGCTCATCCCTGATTGGACCTGATGGGAAATGTCATGAGTTTTTCTTCTTAGGCCCTTGCCATACTTGATTCTGGACCATTTCCTGGGTATGGACCTGGTCAGAGCCCATTGTCTTGGCCAGTATTTAATTAAAGCATGCTTCAAATTTGGCTTTAAACTGTGGTAGTGGTCAGTGGGATTAACAGGAGCTTCAAATCAGGAGGGACTGTGTATGTGACAAAGTTCTCAGAGAGGAAAGCAGAGTCCATTGGGCAAGAATATAATAGACATGGATCAGGCAATCACCTTAAAGTCTTTAGCTCCTATCCCAAATTCACTCCTCAATTTTCTAAACACTTGGTAAAGTGCTGACAGGCCTCTTGTTCGCAAGGGAAATACTCTACCAAATAGGAAGGAAGGAAGGGAAGGAGGGAGGGAGGGAGGCAGGAAGAAAAGAAGAAAGGAGAAAAAACTAAGTTAATGTTGAACCTAATAGAAATGAATAACTTATTCTCATTATATGTATTAAACCAACACACACACATACCCTATATATAGATAGGGTCAGCAGTATATGTATCTCTGAAACTTACAGTCTGCTCACCTCCTAAGCTGCATCCCTCTGACCTTGCATTTTGATAAGTCTTTGCTCTGAAAGCTTGGTTTACATCTGTCACTAGAACTTGGTCTGTGAGCTGTATATGAAACTGGGATCTCCAGCGTATTCCAGCATCAGCAGTCCTATGCTTTTCCGTGGGAACCACTCTTTTCTAAACACAAATGGTAGTTCTTATGCCTCACCAAATAACGGATGTTTTTAAATGTACTTCACCTCTTTGCCTTGAAGATTTATTTTTATTCTGTATATGGGTACTTTGCCTGCACACATATATGTGCACTGCAAGCATGCCTAATGTCTGAGGAAGTCAGAAGAGCGTGTCACAGCCTTTGGAACTGAACCACCACGTGGGTGCTGGGACCTGAACCCCAGTCTTCTGAAAGAAAGCCAGTCCCAAGTAGTATTTCAACTTTCATTAAAAACAACTGGGGCTGGAGAGATGGCTCAGAGATTAAGAGCACTCACTGACTGCTCTTGCAGAGGTCCTGAGTTCAATTCCAATCAACCACATGGTGGCTCACAACCATCTGTAATGAGATCTGGCACCCTCTTCTGGCCTGCAGTCAATGCAGGTAAAATGCTGCATACCTAATAAATAAATAAACTTTAAAACAAAACAAAAAAACCAAAACAGTCTCTTGAGATCTCCCCTACTTCCCCTCCCCAGGGGGATCCATGAATGTCTCTCTTATGCTCCTCCTGTTACCTAGCTGCTTGGAGTTTGTGGATTATATAGCTTGGTTATCCTTTGCTTTATGTCTAAAATCCACTTGTGAGTGAGTACGTACCATATGGGGGAGCGAGCAAGGGGAGGTGGGAAGAGATCATGAGAGAATGAGATGGTTGAGTGGGAGGAGCACCAGAGAGGGAAACAAAGAAATAGATGTTTTGACAGAGAGAACTGTTGAAGGGTTAGAGAGAAACCTGGTGCTAGGGAAACCTCCAAGAACTCAAAAGGTAACCCCGGCTAGGACTCCAAGCAATAGTGGAGAGGGTGCCTAAACAGGACTTCCTCTATAATCAAATGACTGATCACCCTAATTGTCATTATAGAACCTTTATCCAGTAGCGGATGGAGACAGAAGCAGAGATTCATGGCTAAGTACTGGGTTCCAGCTGAAGAGAGAGAGAGAGAGTATGTGATGTGTGAGCAAGGGGATCAGGATCTTGAGAACGAGACCCAGAGATAGCTAAGCCAAGCTATTGGAAGCTCACTGACTCTCTCAGTCGCTGAGGAACCTTCATGGAAAGGAACTAAACCCTCTGAATGTAAATGACAGTCGAACAGTGTGGGCAGTTTGTGGAGCCTCATGCAGTAAGACCAAAGTTTATTCCTAGTGCATGAACTGGCTTCTAAGAACCCATTCCCTACAGAAGAACACCTTACTTGGCCTTGACACTGCGGGGAGGGACTCGAACCTACCTCAACTGGATATGCCAGACTGAACTCACCCAGCTTGGGACTCCTTACCCTCCCGGGGAATGGGTGAGGGGGATGGAGTGGGAAGGAAGCTGAGGAAGAGCAGGGAAGAGGGGAGGGAAGGGGAGCAATGGAGGGTATGAGAAAAAATTTACAAAAAGAAGAAAGAAAGAAAGAAAACTGGCTTTTAGAATCCAAGTGGTCAACCCTAAAAACATATACATATACATACTGGCAATACTAATGGTCTTAGCATGTTGTAATTATATATTTACTTATTATATATGTGGCAATAATTTTATATTTATTTTAATTCTATACTTAATAAACGTGCAAATAAAATAAATACCACACAGCAAAATTAACCAGATCCAAAGTCAATACATCTCAATGAACTTCTAGATGGTTAGAACAGGCATTCTGAAGCTGTGGAGTTTCACGTTGGGTTTTACACTTTCACTATCTAGTAAATTTTTATGTAGCTATGGTAATAATAATTAGAGAAAAAGAGGTCATGCATTTGAGAGGAGGGTCATGGAAAGGGTGGGAAGGAGGAGAAAAAGTAGAGAAAATGGTATAATTACATTTTAATTAAAAAAATAAAACCCTGTCAAGATCTGTTTTAGCGGAGTTACACATGCAACAGATCTATAAAGGAGTCTGATTATCAAATGGCGCCTGATGAAGCCCTTGTGAAGCAGAAGCATCACCTTCAGCCAGAGCTCCCTGCTCGGTGAGGCAGGAATATCTAATCAGCCAGCTAGACTTTCCATAGAATGCTCCCTGAAGAGCTAGAGAATGATGTTCATTGATCAAATTAAGGGCAGTTCATCTCCCAGGAGCCCGACCACATCCCTATGACATCAGACTTGTAAAGGAAGGCACTGTCTGTCTTAGAGATAAGGAAACCAAAGCCAGGGGTTCAAATGAGCTGCGCAGGGTCATCCAGGAAAATCAATGGAGCAGAAAGTTCAAGCTTCAGATTTTCTGCCTCCTCTGGTAGCTAATCTTAAACTAGGGGACTGCTGTGTGTGTCACAAAAATGGCAACATGCTCTTTTTGGTGGCAGTAAAATTTGCATTGACTGTGAGAAATCGGGGCTGGAGAGATGGCTCAGTGGTTAAGAGCACCGACTGTGAGAAATCAATACAATTCCTGAACAAAAATTCACTAAGGGTTTGATTTATTATTATTATTACTACTATTATTATTACAGTGATGGCTGGAGATGCAGCTCAGTGAGAGATCACATATTCAGCATTCAATATAAGGTGTGATCCCTTTCTCCCACACATTCTGTTAAGTTTATCATTAAAGAGCTGAAGAGATAGATAGTTTGTCAGTTACAAACCCTTGCTGGTTTTGCAGAGACTTGGGTTCAGATCCCAGAACCTACAGGGTGGCTCACAACAGTAACTTCACTTCCAAGGGATCTGATACCCTTTCTGGCTTCCAAGGTATACATGTGATACACATATATACAAGAATATTCATACACATAAAATAAAAAGAAATAAATATTTTTGAAATGCCAACTAAATTTTTTTAAATAGCTTTAAAAGTTTAAAGCTGGGCTGGAAAGATGGCTCAGAGGTTAAGAACACTGGCTGCTCTTCCAGAGGTCCTGAGTTCAATTCCCAGCAACAACATCTGTAATGGGCCTGGTGCTCTCTTCTGGCATGCTGGTATGAATGCAGACAGAACACTGTATACATAATAAATAAATCTTTTTAAAAGAGAAGCTAAAAGTTGATTCATCTATCCATTTGTGTTAGGAGGTTCAGGGAGGCTACTGTACCAAGAGAGGGTAACTTCTGGGAGTGGCCTCTCTCCTTCCGCTAAGTGGGTCTAGGGGGATTGAACTGAGGTCTAAGGCTTGGCAGAAGCTCATTACCAGAAAGCCATCTTGCCTGTCCTTGACTATGTTTGAGGCTTTTCATGTGCTCAGCAATGCCCTGATAACAACAGCAAAAAAAAAAAAAAAAAAGAGGGAGGGGATTGATTTCTTCTTACCCCTAAACACATAAGTTTAAGTTATTTATAAAAAACCTTTTTAAAATCAATGACATATATTAGCCAAATAAAATTGCTTAAGCCAACATTTTTATGCTCTGAAGTTTTTTTTAAAAATTATTCTAATTCGATGGCTATTACTGTGCTGAATGATAATGTCTTTGTTAGTCTTGTTCATTTACACGGTAAATTAATTATGCCTACTCATTAACACTAATTTAAAATCATGACAATGAGGCAGATCTGTCACAAGTGACCTGTTGAAGGCTTCTTGCTCTCTAAAACTCCCACAATCAACACAAAAGGTTTCCAAGCCCCAAAGACGCCCCCCAACCCCCAGCTCTGCCAGGATAAGAACGCTTCCGGGAATATTTCTGGATGTGCACTACCGGAAAGCACTCCATTGCTCCTAAAGGGCCAATGCACTGGCTCGGAACATCTCAGGCACAGCATGAGCCAGGAAGCATGTATGCTGCCGTCTTTAATCAAAGGGCTTGAGCATCACCAGTGTGATGAATATCTAGCTACGTTCTCTTGGGACTCCCTCTCTATCTGGGCTTCCAAATTGTTTTCGACCCTTTCTACCCAGAGATGTGGCAGAAATCAGTGCACAAGAGTGAAGATTGGAGACAGAACTGCTCTTCTGCTGGACAGCAGCAGAATTAAGTGGAAGAAACCATCCGCCGAGCTCAGGCAGAGCGGACGGCACACCCATTGGCAAAAGGCCAACGGAGGTGAACGCTCTGGAGCATTTCTTCTTGAAACTGGGTCTTGCTGTGCAACCCACGTTCTTAAACTCCTCCTACTTCAACCTTCCAAGTGCAGGGTTAAAAGCTACCATGCTTGGTCAAAAGTCATTTTTCTATGATGCAGTCCACATTAGACAGATATTGACATTCATTGACTAGAAGAGCTATTATATGACAGCAAGCTGAAGTTTTCTGGAGTGTTCTAGAGGTCCTCTGCCTCCCTCCCAACCCCTACTCCTAGCCCAACCCCATACTGCGCTGTTGGTGGTCTCCTACTCAATCTGATAGCATGGTTTAACATCCCACACCATCCCCAGTTTAAAGTCCAAGGTATCCCTTGTCTTTACTGTCCTTGGCCCCATAAGCACCTGTTTTCTCTTAAACATGTTTCCCATGTTTGTGCAGCAGCGACCCTCCCATTCATATGTTGAAGCCCTGGCCCCTAATGTATTTGGAGACTGATCATTTGTGGGACAGCATTAGTCCATGCTGGAGAATGGAGCCCTAGGGACAGGATCTGAGCAGGAAAGCAGATGTAGTTTTTTCTGTTAGCATTATCCCACAGATTTCTGCTGCTTATGCAAGTAGAAAAGGTCTTGACACTTCAGAGACCAGGATGAGAAAGGAGGCCAGGCAAGAATCCAAGTCCATACTGCTTTTCTAATCAAGGAGACCCTGAGTTGGTCATCCCTGGCACTCTGGGACGTTAAAGGCTGTCTGTTCTGTGCATATTCCTCAGCCGAATCAGGTTGATGGCATGCTTCCCACAGTGCTTCCTGGCACGAGCGAAGCATGCTGCTCTCTCTCCACCTCTCTCTCTCCATGTGAAGATAGAATAAAGGGAAGGCCATCTGTCTGCAAAGCTGGAGGGCAGCTCTTTCCAGAACCCTGCTGTCTTGCTTCCTGAACTTAGACTTCCAACCTTCAGAACCAGAAGAAACAATTGTTGAAAGTCACGGTAATCTATGATCGTTTTTTGCTACAAGAAAAAACTGACTAAAAACTCTTCTGTTACAATATGCAATTTATTTACATTGAATATCATCTTCCCACCCCTGCCTGCACTGCCATCTCATGCTGTGTAAGGTTTGCAGTGAAGCGATGTATGCCTGCACACTGCCTTTATTTCAGACCTAGAACTGTGTGCCTGGTTCTTCACTGTCAAAAAAAAAAAAAAAGAGTACGCTGCTGATGGACTGAAGTGTGACAGCAAAAGAAGGAAGCTAGATTGTGTGACAAAGCATGTTTGTTGTGAATGTTGTCATTGACATCAGCGTTGCCTGCCTCCCAGTGTGACAGTCTAAAGCTTATCAACATACGTTATCATCCAGAGGATAAGCATTAACAACACATTTGATCATGTTCGCAAATTCAGAGGCAGAACTGGAAAACTACTGAGAACCCATATGCACGCCGGTAAACAGTCTAAGAGCTGGCACAGACAGACGGCCCTCATTAAGGGTGGTTTTGCCAGCTAAACAAGGCATGTTGTGGGAAAAGCAACTCAGCAAACAGGAAACACAGTTCTTGCATAGAAAAATCCTGCCCAGCAATTCTTCCCTCCCAGCAACTCTCAAGGTTTCCCTGGCTCACTAGCTCAAGTCTCCTCCGGTTTGGTGGGAATTACCATCAGATGGAAAAAACTGATAGGAGCTGAAATTAGAGGAAAATGCTGTGTCTGCAATGCCAAGATCCAGACCATACTTCTCACCCCAAATTATACCAATTCAGATTAGAAAAGGGTTCAGTATTGTTGCTGACATCAGCATGAGGCAGCGTAGGAAGGGAAAAGTGAAGGAGAAGCTAGAAAGGGAAGTCAGCCCAGATTGGCAAGGTTGGTCTCGGGGAGACGGCTGAAAAATAAAATTGAAGCATGTGGTTTGTAAGTGCTGGTATACTTTATTCGACACCGACCCACAGATAAAATTCTATTTCTTTTCTTTTTTTAGACAGGCTCTCACTATGTAGCCCAGGTTGGCTCAAACTCATTACCTTCCTGACTCAGCCTCCTGAGTGCTGATGCTACAGGTGAGCGTTCTCAAGCCTGACTTCACTTCCGTCTCCATACACTAGCTTTGCAGCAGTCTGACTCAGTGTTTGTCTTTGGACCTCTCTGCTGGGTTTATTTAATAATGTGCTTACTTTTTTTTTTTTAAGTTCTTCAGCTAATAATGGTGGCAAGGAAAGACCACAAAATATCAGCTTCTCTAGTAGATCAAAATTTCCTGATATAAAATAGAAAAGAAATGATAAACTCATAATTATAACTGATGATACGCTACACCAAAACAGGAGACATCTGGAGCAAAAGGCACGGGTGACGTGCCATTTAAAGAACAGGTGTTTTAGGGGCTGGGGAGATGGTTCAGTCAGTAAAGGGTTTGCCATGTAAGCATGAGGACCGGGGTCTCAATTCCCAGAAAAAGCAGGGCATGGCAGCAATGTCCAAAATACCAGATCTAATGGGCAGAGACTAGCAGAGTCCTGACTCATGGACAGCCCAGGCAAGCCAAGCTGATGACCCCCATGTCTCAAAAATAAGGTGGACAGGAATCAAAGAAGAAGCTAACCTCTGGCCTCTCCACACACAGGCACATATGTGCACAGTGTACGCACGCACTCAGTATCCCCCTCCCCAAGCACAATATTTGGGTTAACTTAGGAGGAGCTAATTGCCATTCATCTAAACTTAAAATTGCGCTGTTACTGATGACTCAGCTGGAAGAAAGAGGGCAGTCTTCCTGCAAAAGGAAAATAGGGTGACCCACTTTCAGTTAGATCAAGCCTGATCCTGGGGGAGCCACTTTGTAAATTAGCAGCCACAATCCTTTCTTTTGTGTGTGGAGTGAGGGTGGGGGTAGGGAGGCACATTGAAGGGTACCGGGCTCTCCTTTAACTTCAGTCTGTCTCCAGGCAAAGGTGTGCCCAAGCTCCCCAAAGCTTTGCCTCAGTTGCCAAGGATGGATGTGTGATAACTTCCCTTGATGTATTGGCTTTTCTGCACAGAAGCTGATTTCTAAGCAGAACTCCTAAAGTCCTTACTCTCTTAGGCTTTGTTTGGGGCTTTCAAGGTTCCAAGGGGCTGAGTCTGTCTGCGTGAGGAGTGTTAAGTGGCTGATCTAATTGACATTTACCTTATAATGCCCTGGGACAATCAAGATGAGTGGGGTCTCTCCTCCCCACATCCATCACTGTGCCATGGCTCCCCTAGGCTCCCTCTGGAGACTACACAAAGCAACTGAGTATTCTACAATCACAAGAAAGGCAGCCAGCAGCCATGTTGCTAAGGGGCGGGGATCACTTCTGGGAGTTGGGAGTGGCTGACAAAAAGGGAGAAAAGTATTTCACTTCAAAACTCCCGGGCACACAAGCCTATGTAACAATAACCCTGTCCTTGCCTCTGGTGCACAGGAAGCATGATGTTTCTACTGTTAGTTAGAAAAAGTGATTCCTTCAGTAATAACCTTCAGGAAAAGGAATAAAAAGGACTTAATAGAGAAAGGGAGGACATTCAAACTGCAGGCCGAGCAAGGTAGAGAAGTGGCTGGAAA
The DNA here is from genome assembly GCA_004025045.1 of Sigmodon hispidus. Taxonomy (NCBI): domain Eukaryota; kingdom Metazoa; phylum Chordata; class Mammalia; order Rodentia; family Cricetidae; genus Sigmodon; species Sigmodon hispidus. The sequence continues at coordinate 92,410 of PVIH01004871.1, forward strand.
AGACTGGCATTCAAACAGCAGCAACACGTGGCTCCTTCAAGTGATGCTATTTGAGTATTTGGCTCTCCACACCCCTCACTCTCTGTTCTAATCTAAGGCTCCAAGTTTCAGATGGAAACCTGATCCATTGAATTCAGAGGACCTGCACAATAGAAATATTTAGAAAACCCTAAGAGCTGAGGACTGGCACACTGTGCTCTGGCCTGAAGCACTTCTGTAGTAGTAAAGTGACAGATGGCAGCCAAGAATGTTTTTCAAAGCCATTACAGGTGTGCTCAAGGTAATCACTTGCTACAATTTAGAATAGACTCAAAATTTTGAAGAAATAAACTATGATTGGGTTGAGGGCGCTATTCTAAGTGTCTGGCAAGCACATGGCCCCGTGTTGGATCTTCAATGAGGCAGGTGCACACACACATTCATATCCCCCCACGGCTCCTCTGGCACACAAAGATAATTTGCAGCATTTTTTAAAACCTAAAATATTTCTTTCTCTTTTATATGTTTTAATTAAAAAAATTGGTTAGAGCACTAGTCTTAGCAGAGAAATAATGAAAAGAGGCAAGAAGATTCTTAAAATTTAAGCTTTGGTAATTTTAAAAAATGGCTTCACGTTTAAGGGTTTCTAAGTAGAGCAGGCAGGTAAGAGTGTTTAATTTATAGACATCAATGCCTAAAGCTACCCAAATGAAGGGCATTTTCATTTTTGAGACAAAGAGTAAGTGTTTTTACTTTGTTTCATAACCCATAGCACCCACTAATCTTTTGTTGTCCCATACCTTTAAAAAAGTAAGTTATCTTAGGATTCTGACATTCAAATAGGTGGCTGCCTTTAAAAAAAAATGTGTGGGTTAAATATGTGCACTCATCAATCTTCAAACAGCATGTTCTGTCAAGATTTTTTTTTTTTTTTTTTTTTTAAAAAAAACATTGTCTTGCAATCTTGGCAATGCAGATAGCTTGTCTTCTTAGAAGAACTCCTTAGAGAGCCAGGAAGGGCTGTTAAGGATGGCTGGAGAGCCACACACCAGAGGAGCTTCCTCATGCCACAGCACACACAAGACTTCTCACTGTCTGCTTGCAGGCTGGCCCTCCAGTGGCCTGAATTATTTAACACTACAGTGGGTCAGAACAGTGCCGGCAAAGTACCTGCCTAAAAACAAGGGAAGTACTCTGAAAATCAGTTCATACTGCCCAGAGCAGAATCCAACTTAGGAATCTAAGCAAACAAATGGCTCTCTTTATACATTGCAGTGTTTAAAAACCTGTAACAATTTACTCATGGAGAATAAAGTGGCTGTAATATAAGCTGAAAAACTGATAGTCTTTTAAATGCCTCATTTGAGTCTAGATCTTGGAAGCTGAGACACTGAACCCATCTTTTCTTCAGAAACAAAAATTTTCTTTTGACTCAGAATTCATCTATTCAACATTCAATGCTTAGTTCTACTGGCCTTCCTATTGCCTTACAATGAGGATTAATGTCAGGGTGGGGCATTCTGGCAGAGGAAAAAAAAGAAAACTGACACAAAAATTACCCATGATTCGAGGAAGCAGAGCTAAGGGCCAACCCAGGATTTCTCTCCCTCTGTGTAGTTCTTTCATTGAGCTCCACCCAGATTTGACTGTACTCTAATGGCAGGAAAATTTGTCAGAAAGAAATATTTGATGCATGTGTGTTTGCAGCTCTCAGTGGCATCTAGAATCCAGGGGGTCAAATCATACATTATGAATGAATGGGTTTCCAATGGTAACTCAGAGACTAGGAGCTCAACCCTGGGCAGAGAGCTGGGTGGGGGAAGGGTAGGATCGCACATCCTCCACTAGGAATAGCCAGGAAGAAACCCTGCAAATTTAATACTTCATCCCAACATTAAGATGCAGGAAATGTAAATTCTACTTGAAACAAACTAAGACAACACTAACACAGAGACTAATAATGATTAAAAAAAAATCTAATTCGTTCACAATAGCTTTCTCCCCATACTTGCTAATTTGATGCTTTTGTTTAGGCAAAGGGTGGTCTGTCCCTATTTTGTAATTAAGGAGCATGCAGCATCACCATGAAAGGAAAGCGAGAACAGTAGCAGCAGTAGTTCCCCAGAAATAACGGCAAGCACTCAAACACTGAGGACCTACCCATTTCTCCCGATCAACAGAAAAGTCAGCGAGGTAAAGAAAGACATCCCCTCCAGCTTTCCGGGCAGCTCCGCGGCCACCCAAAAGAACAATGCACGTTTCTGCTACGGTATCAAGTTTGGAAGCACCATGCAAAGAGACTGGTTAAAATTCCCTACCATGCAATGCAGCCATCATCAGAAGCCCAGCATTATCTTCTGCTCTAAGTAGAGATGTGCCAGCTCATGAACAGGACAGAGGAAGAGAAAAAAATGGAGGAAATGAGAGAAGGCTCAGGAAAGTCGGCAGGAATGTTTCTGGGTCATTAACAAGTAGGAGACCCCCTTCCGTATTCAGACCAATCAATCTTTATCTTACAGGACATCTTTTTCTCAGCGTCTGTTGAAAGGACTGCAGCAAGCCCCACTGCAGCAAGGGATTGTGGGATAGGGATGCAGCAGCGAGCTGCAAAGAGATTCGCGGGTGGCTGCCTTTCCCCTCTGAGTCAGCAGTCAGCTGCTAGCATGCTCCTGTGCAAGGCTGCCAGGCTCCATCCTCAAACCCGACTGCAGGATTAACCCCAGGAGGCGTGGGGAGCACGGAGTCTCCAGGTCCTACAGACAAGACTGGTACCCACCCAAGAGTGTTACGAATCAGAAAGAAGCTATGCTGGTCATATAAATCAGTGCTGAGGCAGGAAGAATAGATTAGAGAATCGATGAAAAGTTCAGATTTAGAATAGTGTTTTAGGTGGGTGTGACAGCATGCATTTTCATCAGTCAAGCTAAAATCTGTTTCTTTGAATGTTGCAGACAGCTTGAAAGAAGGCACATTATTTAAAGTGCAAGATCAATTCTGCTCCACAGTCTCTTCTACCGCCTCCCACCCACCCATCCAAGGGATCTCCCAGGAACAGGTCTATGCAATGCAGTCCCATCAAGTGAAGCAATACAGAGGACATTTCTCTGCTGTTTATAGTTATAATCATTAAGGAAGAACAAAAAGTAGGTAGTATATACTCTGACTCAGGGGAAAACAGACTCTTCTGATTCTGGTGATGGACTTTTCAGTTGTGGATTGAGAAGCCTGACAAACTCTGCTTATGCCCATAACTTGATTTCCTATCGTCATTAAATGTACTTAAAAACTTAAGAGCACAAAATGGCCAACAAGTGCCTAGGTAATTGTAATGCATGCTTCAGAACAGAAAGAAGCTTTATATGTAATAACGGAATTTACAACCACACTCTTCATAGCAAGAGAGGCAGACAATACTATTCCAAGCTGGCCTTTAAGAGTAACCACTAATAATTATTTATTTAAATAGTAAGATTACATCTTTGATGGCACTCATTCTTTCCATGTAGTTAAGCCCTTAAATGAGCCTTGACTCCAGAGACTAGTGAAGGTTATCCTGGGTAGTAGTGGGGTGAGCGACATCAGCAGGTCTTGGAAACATAGGGACATGCCACTGTGGGCATGACATTTTTAATGAGGTGCTAAACTCTCAGAGACCAGGATTAACACTCAATGTAGAGGTTTTGGAACTGGTGGTTTGGGTTGTGTTGTTGTTGTTTCCAATTATTTGTTTTTCTTTTTGTTTGTTTGTTTTAAAGACAGTATCTCACTATGAATCCCTGGCTATCCTGGAACTCACTATGGAGATCAGGCTGGCTTCAAACTCACAGAGACCCACCTGCCTCTTTGCCTCCTAAATGCTGGGGTTAAAGGCATGTTCCACCACACTCAACTGAGGGTTTTGTTTTGTTTTAGTTCATTTTGCCGAACTATAATCTGTATACTATATAATTCTCTCACATGTAGTATTCTTCAGTCAGGCATTATGACCCATGCCTGGAATCTCAGCACTGAGAAGGCTGAGGCAGGAGGATTGTCATGAATTTGAGGCCAACCTTGGTCTTCATAGTGAGTTCCTGGTTAACTTAGACTATAGAGAGACAACGTTCTAAAATCAGCCAAAGTGCTAATACTATTTGCAATAATAAAAATCCCCCATCATTTTGGAATCTGCCAGCATATTCACAGATGTGGATGATTGCCATACTCAACTGTTCAAGGTTTCACTGCTTCAAAACCAAATCAAACCATATAGTTTTATCTGTCACCACCTCCATCTATAATCCTAAACAGTCTCTAATCTGCTTTCTGTGTAGATTTCTACTTGTAGGGGACTCGATTACTCTAGATTCGCTGCTTTAGATGCATAATAATGAAATGATGGAAAATGTAGTATTATACGCCTGGTCTTTTCCATTTAGCACATTTTCTTTTTTTAAAAAAAAAAAACTTTATTTATTTGCCTTGGTGTTTGCCTGGAACTACAGACAGTTGTTAGCTGCCATGTGGGTGCTGGGAATCGAACCCAGGTCCTCTGGAAGAGCAGACAGTGCTCTTAACCGCTGAGCCATCTCTCCAGCCCCCATTTAGCACATTTTCAAAGTTCATTTACTATAGCATATAATGGTATTATATTCCCTTTTTAACAAAATCTCATTGTATGGAGGGAAAACATTTATTTATTTGTTTGTTTGTTTGTTGAGACAAACAAACAAACAAACAAACAAATGTGCAGCTCTGGCTGTTCTGGAACTCACTCTGTAGACCAGGCTGGCCTTGAACTCAAATATCTGCCTACTTCTGCCTCCTGAGGGCTGGGATAAAAGGCATGAGCCACCAGTGCCTAGTTGGGTAGACACCAGGGATATTTCTGACATGGGGCTGTTATGAATAACGGTGCCAGTAAACATGTGTGTACAGGGTTTTACATGAACATATATTCTACTTCGGAAGTTTATAATGCAGTTAGGACCAGTTCTTAAAACTACAAGCAGGTTCTCTTATGCCAGTTTACGAAGTCCTCACTGCAAACAGACCATCAAAGGTGACTAACTCGGGAAAGGGTGGTGAAGAAATGGGGTGGGGGTGGTCCTCAGTCTTATTGCTAGACTTATAGTTAAAGAAGGCATCCTTATTCAATCCTTCAGTGAACACTCACTGATTATGTAGTGTGTTTCAGGCACTGAGTTGGTCCTGAGGACACAAAGAGCTTAACTTAGACTCTGAGCCCTTATACAACAACCAAATGCGGAAGACAGAAGTGAGTGTACAGGCGGTTATACAGTGAAAGAGTAAGTGCCTGACAGCAAGAGGAATGGGCTGCACAGGACACAGTACAAGCAAAGGTCAGCTGCCTCACTGTGATGGGGAGTCCTATACACATACTACTGGAATCAAGAGCGACAGGACAAATGAGGGTTATTTGGATATACTGTGTCCCCAAAATGCTCGCTTCTATTCTAAATAAAGGCTTGGTTCCCAAGTTTTAGGGTTTGGAGGTGGGGCTTCTGGGAAGTGATTGGATTGTGTTTTGACTCTATCCTGATGGCCTCCTAATTTGATGGCATGAGTGAGGGAGAGGTGGTAGAGTTAGGATGTCCTGAACGAACCTGTTCCTCCGTCCTGTGCTCTTGCTTTCTGGCTGACCTGAGGCAGCCAGCTCTGCTCCACTGTGTCCTTCCCCCTGTAGCTTTGTCTCACCTGTGGTGTTGGGGCTAAATGGCCAGGATTTGAAAACTTCAAAGCAAATTTTCCATAGTGAAGCTGTTTATTTTAGGTGTTTGTTGGTGATGACAGACTTACTAATACAAGGCTCATATTTTATTTCCAACCTTTAAAAAAAGATTTATTTATTATTTAAACACTATACAGAAGAGGGTACCAGTTGTCATCATAAATGATTGTGAGCCACCATGTGGTTGCTGGGAATTGAACTCAGGACCTCTGGAAGAACAGTCAGTGCTCTTATCCTCTGAGCCATTTCTCCAGCCCTATTTCCAATCTTTTACTTGGACAGGAATGCTCATTCTATAGATATAGCATTACATACCCCCATTACAAATATCCTTGTCATATGGCTTCACTACTGTCTGGATAGGGTGGGTGTTGGGAGCTCAGCTGGAAGGTAATAAGTCCATCTAAGATTGCCATAGGAAAATGCAGCCTTGTTTTTAAGGCATGTTTTTTAGCATTGAGCACCACTATTTGGGCTTGGCTTACTGGATAATGTTTTTCCAGGCCACAGTATCTTCCTCTTGTGCTCCCACATAACAGGTACAGGATGATGGTAGTAGCTGTTGGTTTGTTTCATCTCCTGTGGCAGATGTGGTGGCTAGAACTGCTTGTGAGTGATAGTGTGAGTGACTGCCCAGCACAAGAAGTTGTGTTTGATCTCCACACAAGCAAACAATTCACACCACGCATTCTCATTCCACTGAGCTGCCTTGCCCCTTTTCCTTGCTTCTATTCAACTGAATCAGAGGTAAGTATCATCAGTCAGTGCTGATTACAGCATGCACTTTGGAAATATATAGATAGTGTATAATCATAAAGCCAAGACAGTTGATACCTAATAAGGCTGGTGGAACTGTGGAATCCCATGGCCCAAAATTTATCGATGTTGTAGAATATGAAGATTCACTCAGTTCAAAGCACTTGAAATGCATTTTACCTATTCTCAAGGAAGCCAGTTTCTCCTAGAAAGTAAACTACTTGGGATAATACAAAAGGCTATTTATGATCTTGCTGTCATCATTTTTATACACCTTTCGAGTTCTTAACTATAATTCTACTTCCAAAGATCATCATGTAAGGTTTTTTGTTTGTTTATTTGTTTGTTTTTAGAGAAATGACCCATAATCAGGAAATAGAACCAAACCCTATGGGCTGCTAGGATATGCATCTCTGAATAATATATTTGGCTGTCATATTGGAGGGGAATGGATGCACTACTGACCTTTAGTGCTAGGCACAGGAGCATCAAACACCCTTCAATGCATGGTAGAGTCCTACACAAGTACAATTCACCCCCCTCCCAAGTTGTTAACAGCATCTCCTTTGGAAAACCCTCTTCTTTAGGCTTGCAAAGCACGCGTTCTGGCAAGAATACACATCTTCTTCATCTCCTGCTTAACTCCATCTTATCTCCAAACATTCAAAGTCATCAGTAATGTTAGGAAGAATTCTCTGGCTCCTCATCCAGCTACTAAATCCTCTCACCTCCAAATTGGGTGAGGGAGCCACTCTTGCAAGTTCTATAATATTCCTGACAAAAAGTGGTGAGAGGTTCTATGTTTTCCCATTAACCTCCTAGGCTCCAGCGCAAGGCTTGTTCCATAATAGATAATCAATAATAGGCACAAAATAGTGAAATTTTCCTACAAAGCACTGAGTGGCAGGATATGATTCAAGGTAAACATTCATTTCACAATTAAAAAATAATTGGACCAGAGGCATTAGAGAGAGGCAAATCTTTTGAGGAACGTATGATTTAGAAAGAGATTTCATCATAGATTTCCTCCTTGAACTTCAAAGCAAACTTCCTAAAAGTCAGAAGTAGGTATTATAATTATTCTAGTAGAGAAAGACTAAAGGTTAGAAAAGCTAAATGGCCAGCTAATGGAGGAATAGCTGCTGTATAGGAGAGGTGCACTGTGCTGCGGTGCCTCTAGTGGATAGTGAGAGTAACCAGGCGATTCCAGAGTAGAATCAAGCCAGCTGGTTTAAGAGGGGTTTGTGTCAGGGACATAATGGATATAACCAATGAGAAGTGGGCAACCTTGCCGAGGGCCATGGGAGTATACAGCAGATGCCAGACAGTATTTTACAGATCAACCTACCACATGATTGACTGTGTTGTGGAACCCCATTACGCAGAGTTCATGGAGGAGTCCCACTGAAACAACTAGGCAAAGCCTGTAGGGTGACTGGCTGTGGATACCGGTTGTTTTCTGTCTGTAACTTTCTCAGGGGCCATTGCTATGCCTCCTTAATAAGAACATGTGAGGTTCTTGCCACACAATCTGAAACCAGAAAGCTCAGAAACTGCACAGTGTAATCACTACTTCATTTTATTTTCAGAGAATCATTGCCCAACTCTTATGAGGGACAATGGTAAAGAACAATTGTTTCAATCCAAGAACTCATAAAGATTCCTATTAGCATCTCAGGCATCTCAATGGGGTCTGACCACGCCCCATTCAGGCTCTGGATACTACAGAGACCCGTCTCCAAGCTTTGCCAAATAATACCTGAATCCCAATATAAGTTCACATCAGAATTGACCTGGTATTGGGATTACCACTAAATATATGTCCAGTTCACAAATGATTACATGCCAGCTGGTGTGTTAGGCACAGAAAAATAAATAATAGAAACAGAGCTTCTAGAAATCAAGCTTGGGAACAGGTGCTTTGCCTCTAGTGTATAGCCATGTGGATTGGATCCAAACTCTTTCCAGCTAGTAACAGTGGTAGTAAAGGGGACCCAGATGGAGCACCCCAATTGAAGATAGGTTTGGGTGGAGTCTGCCCAGCATATAACACAACAAAATCATTGCTTTTCTTCCTCCAAGCCCTGTATTCTGTCAACAACATCTGAGTTCATGATACCTTACCCATGGTGACTCATATTGAACAGTCAACCAAAATTGAATCCAATAATCCTATACAGAAAGAAATTCCTTTTGGCCTAGAACCATGGAACTGAGGCTGTTTCTTTAAGGTGCTCCTGAGCTGCTCATCATCCAGCATTCTGCCTGACAGCCAGTTCCTCTGCAATTGTGGGTCTTGCCATCTGTCTTCCTTAACTGAAAAATGTACTCTGCCTCAGTCTTCATCATGTTTCTCTTTCCCTAAACTGGGGTCTGTGCTTTGGCAGTCTTGGTGCTATGTCATCTCAGGAACTTGGAATGTTCCTGAGAAACTAGGACACAGGTTCATTTAGATCAAGTGTGTTTTCCCCTTACTATTTTTACCTATAATAGCCATTCCCCGGGACGGTAGTACCAAAGCCCCACAGACTGCCAGGGCCCAAGACAAGAGAACTGTATTCATTCATAGTTCTGGAGGCCAGATGTCCAAAACCAAGGCGTTGGCAAGGCTATGTTCCCAGTGAAGACTTCAGGGGAGCATTCTTCCAGTTTCCGGTACCCACTGGAATCCTCTGGCCATAAGCAGAAGTGCCAGTTCAGTCTTGCTGCCCATTCTAACATGATTACCTTTCTTGTATGTCTCTGTCTTCACATGGCATTTTCCTCTCCCTGTCTCTGTTCTCATGTGAGAATAACCACATTGGATGAAGGCCCACTATGAGTATGGCCTCATCACAATGTGACTATGCATGTAAAAATTCCATTTCCAGGTTAGGTATCAAAGGTTAGGGCCTCAATGCATTTTGATGGGAGGGGACACAATTCAACCTGTAATATCTACACTGGATAAAGGGGTAACATGAAGTCCAGGCTTGCCTGAGAGCCATCTGGGTTCCCCCCACATTCTTCCCTTACAATTCTAGAGTTTAAGTCCAGTGGGAGGTGCTGTGCTTGGTGTATTTGTGCTGATGGGAAAGGGGGCTGTGTGTTCGCTGTATCGAGGTGACTCTTATCCTCCTTGGCTCTCTGCTCTGCAGACAGCAGAGGAAGTGAACAGACAGCTGTCCTCACAGTATCTAACCCGCTTGGTTTTTTTGCATTGCTCCGATGATACCAAAGCAAGCAAGCAAGCAAAGAGCACTTCAGTTTTTGCCTCTGTCTGCTGTGTATAATTCAAAGCTGAATGTCTTCTTCCCATTGTTGGAATGGAATCCCCCAATACTAAGTGCTAATCTGGATTCCTGATGCTATCTGTGCTGGGCTGTGTATGAGGACCTGACTTTGGTCCCCAGAACTCATGGTTTTTGTTTTAAAAGAAAAATCCAGTCAGAGCAGCCTGTGTTTGTTATCCCATTGCACGGGAAGAGTCAAGAGGATCCCTGAGCATAGCCTGCTTGGCTGAATTTCACACCAACAAGAGATTCTGTCTCAAAAAGCAAGGTGGTGGCATCTAAAGGGCAGCTGAGGTTCTCCTCTGGCTTCCACATGAAGGGGCATGAACACAGTTTATCCATGGTGAGATACTTGTTTTTCTAGACAAACCTTCAATCACACTTTACATTTTAATGGTTAAATTCAAGGTAGTTAAGTCCTTGATGCTTAGTGCAGGAATGAAGCAAGAACTCTATTACTGGGTCAGAGTTCCAGTGGAGGCCAGGATCTGGCCTCCTGAACCTAGCTATTTATTAACCGTGTGGGCTGGGCTGACCACACCCAGAGGCACCACGGAGCCCAGACTGCCTGCAAGAGACAGTAGGTGGGTGACTGGGTGAGAGGGTACTGGCTGGCCTTCTTAAGAACATTCTTTTCTTGCGGTTCACACAATAAAGTACCTTTACATCAGCGAGGGGATCTGATCCCTAGCGGGGATCAGAGAGAACCTGGCACTCGTTCCTCTGTGCTAAGCAACCAACCCTATCTCATGGGTTCTACCATTAAAAAAAAAAAAATCACAGCGACAATCTCAGCTGACTGCCCCAGGAACTTCCTGGTTCTGCGGTGCCACACCTCTCGTTTCTATGACAACAGGTCCCTCCCCAGGAAGCCAACTCTAATTGAGTTAAAGCAGGCTGTTCTGCTCCCAGTGATGGCTTTGCTTGTAGAATTTCTTCCTTTTCTTCCCTCGGTGAGTCTCGTTGGCTAAACTTATTTCTCACAAGGGATTAAAACCTTTTTTGAAGAATTGATGCAAGTGTCAGGAATGAGCGCTGTCGGCGGAAACAGGGCTGAGACGACAGCATTCTAAACTATGAGTGGCTGGGATCTAAACTATGAGTGCTGGGAATCCCGCAACATTCTCAGCTAACGCCCTTTTTCCTGTCTTCTGGGACTAAGGCTCGGATTTCTCCGGGTCCTCCGGCTTCCAGAGTCTAAGTGAATGATCACGATCTATGGACTTAAGGTAAATAGGCCCCTTGTCTGAGGGCAATAAAGTGAGGACTGGTCCCACATCCTCACTGCCTGCCTCTTCCAGCATGTCATCAAAGGACAGTATCTTTCTAAGCAGTCTATGGAGCTTCATCCATATGAATTGTTTATTGTTATTTTTGATTTTTGGCTTTTTGAGACAGGGTTTCCCTGTGCAGCCCTGGCTGTCCTAAACTCACTGATAGACCAGCCTGGTCTCACAGATCTGCCTGCCTCTGCCCCCAGAGTGAATCTTAATGCCTGGCAATTAGTCTGAATCATAATGTGAATGTAACATGTAGCTCTGATTAAGGCGTGATTCAGATTTGCTCTGCAGTGGGTCTCTTATTTTTCGATGTTGTTCCAAGATTTCTGTGGAGCTCTGAAAGTGGATTGCACTGAACTCTAGATATGTTACATTTTCCCATAAATAATGCATATCTGTGATAACTTTTGCTTTGGTGATAAATTTTACTTAGAAATTAGGAGCAGTAAGAAGTTGACAACCCATTAAAAACAGAAAACAGCAACAACAGATTGTAGTCAGGTTATGTAGATGTGTTGTCTCTTAAAGTAAGTTTTTGCCTTTTTACTCAAAGGAAGCTCTTCACTTTGATATAGCTAAATAACAGCACAACGTCTGCACTTAGAGATTTTGTAAGTGAAATACAATGTACTTAACACAAGCACTGATGGATCTCCTAACCAAGAGAGTGCCGGCAAACAGGTGGATAGCCTATACAACATAGGTACACTAAACAAAGGGACCATTCTGAACCTGAGTACGTCAGAGCCGACAGCATGAGAGTTCACCATGCCCACCGAATGGTTAGCAGTCTCACTTCTTTGTGCCTCCATTTCCTTATTAGTATGAGAGAGTGATGACTAATCTTGGTTGACAACTTGAAGTGGCTGGGAAGAGGGAATGGCAATTCAGAAATTGTCCCCATCAGATTGAGCATGTCTCGGGGAACAGGTTCTTGGTTGCTAATTGATGTAGGAAAGGCCACTGTGGATGGTGCCATTCTTAGGCAGGTGGGACTAGGCTATATAAGAAAGATAGCTGAGCAAGCGGGAACAAACCAGAAAGCCAATATTAAGCAATCAGCATAAGCTATTATTAGTATTGAAGATCATAATAGATTTATTAGTCCAGTTAGGAACCTGTACTTCTGGACTAAAGTAAGACTCAATAAACTTTTTATTATTGGATGTAAGACGAGATTAAAGCTGATGGGTAGCTACACCTATAATCCCAGCACTCAGAAGGCTGAGGCAGGGGGATCCAGTGTACCAATGAGCATAATGAGTTCTAGACCAGATTGGGATATGTAGGAAGATCTTGTCAAACAATAGGATTAATAAAAAAATCCAAGGAATAATATGCACACACCTCCATTTTCATTTTCATTTCATTAAAAGCAACATACAAGAGTGGACAGACTCATGCAGAAGGGACCTCTCTGCATCCTTCCTGGAACCAGGCTGGCCTTAGTCTCAAGGGCTTCTTCCCACACACTCAGCACAACTATTCCCACATAGCTTGGACATGGGTGATCTGGTGTCTATGGATCCTAGAGGCTCCTCATACAGCCTCTCAGCGCCAGACCAGCTCAAGAAGGGGAGTTTCTGTTCACTACCACTGCTTTACTTTTTAGAGAAAGCCTGGCACCAGCGTCTCTCCCTTCCAGCCAGCAGACTTCCTGGAAAGACTGGAAGAGGCAGGGTTCCTTTGGTCTCTTTCCAGAGTCAAAGCTATGCCTTTTGATGTCAGCCATAGTGTTTGGACATGGAACTCTCGAGATCTGTTTCCGTATCCTCTTCTGAATAGACACACTGTAGCAAAGGCTGACCTACCCAGTACCCTCAAAGATTAGAAGTGTGTCTGGACCTAGTGCCAGGACGCTGCAGTTCCACTGGAGGGGTGGGCACAGGGGCTGGAGAATGGGACAGCTGGGCCACAGCAGAGGGAAAGAATACAGCATTCTGCTTGGACCTGCCAGTAGATGTCTTCCTGGTCTGTAGGTCCTGAGGTCATGCCCTCATGGGACCAAGGCCAATTCGGAAGTTCACCACGCCTTCCTCAATGGCTTTCTACCTTTTCTCTGCTTCTTGTTTTCCTGTTTTTTATAGGGATTTTTTGGTGCCACATCCTGCCCTTTTCCCCACTTTATCCAACAAACCTTATTCAGTGTTTGTAATGTGCTGGACCACACAAAGTTCACTATCACTAAAGAGATATAAATACTTTCATGAGTGATCAGCATAAAATCTTCATTACAATAAAAGTAATAAAAAAATCGGATCTCAAACAATTTTATCTGAATTCTCTACCTCAGACCTGTAGGCATAAATGGGTGCTGTTCTAGCTGACTAAATAGCTTCTGTGGGAGAGTAAGGATGTGTGTTCTAGAATCGGACAGATAAGGGTATAAACATCAGCTCTGGCCTCGACAAGCTATGTAGGGGCAGTTATCTTTAAAATGGTATCAAAAGAGATGTGCTTTAAGGCTGGGGTACACAAAGTATTCCCTAGTACATGGGTGGTGCATTCAGAGAGACACAGAGACATACAGAGAGAGATGGTGTGCTGTGAGGATTAATGCCTAAATGATGGTTAGCCCATTGCCTGGCACATAGCAAGACTCAAAAATGTCACATAATATTGCTGCTTTACTTACTCAAGCCTAGGAGTCAGGCATGCATTCTGTAAAGAGCCAGATAGTAAACATTTCAACGTTGGATCAATACAACGATGGTGCAGTTACCCACTAGCTCTATTGAGAAACAGCCATAGAAATGGATAAGCAAGAGATTATAGTTATGCACCAACAAAATTGTCTGTAGTTCCAGTTCCAGGCAAACACCAAGGCAAATAATTAAATAAAATAAAAAAAGTGTTTTTTTTTTTTTTTTTTAAAAAAAAAGAAAGGAGCGAGCTGATTATCAGGGAAGCCAGCTGAATCTACTGGGAAACATCAGGTAGGTACCCCTGTAATGCACATCCCTGCCTGCCCTGTCTCCTCCTGCTCTTCTCAGATGGGTGTGGAGAGAAATAGAAAACTTTGCTCTTCTTTCCTCTGAAATCTGAGAAGATTTTCAGTTTTAAGTTCATATCAGGTTTCTTGCAGGCCACAAATTCAATAACACAAAATGCCAGTTCAGATGCATTGCAATTCATAATGAAAGTTGCTTCCAATGAATCAGAGGAAATGCAAGGCCTTTTTCATAAAACCTATCCAAGAATCCAATCTTCTCTTGGGCATTATTAGAGGAGTCATCTGCAACCAGCCATTTTCCTTAGGGAAGAATAGCTTTCCCAGCCAAAGAGACCCTCTGACAGCCCTCAGTGCTGAACGACATGGCTATACCTACTGACTAAGTGGAGCCTCTCCTCTGGGAAAAACACAATTGTTTTAGTCACTATTCATAGATGTAAGGAGACAGAGACCAGGGAAACTCTTATGATAGAAAACATGTAATTCCGGGCTTGCTTACAGTCTCAGAGGGTGAGGAGCATGACAGGAACTTAGTGTCCCACATGTCACTAGAGCAGGAATGGAGAGCGTATCCTGATCTTCAGGAAGAGAGAAACACCAGGCCTGTTGTGGACTTCCGAGACCTCAGAGCCCATCCTCACTGATACACCTCTTCCAACAAGGCCACACCTCCTGATCCTCCTAATCCTTTCAAAAAGTTCCACTTCTGGACTAAGCATTCAAATATGAGCCAATGGGGACCACTATAACAGACACTGACATTTCCGTCCTGGACACTCTGAGTCACAGGTGACAAGCTTGCCCCCTGACAACTTGACTTTACGTTTTAACCAGTATCTGATGAAGAAAGCTAGCAAGACTTGGGCTCCTTTATTAAGGAGAAAGGAATAGAACCAGGTCCGGGTACACGCAACAACACTCTGTGTTCCTTCTCTGCCCAATGAGAACTATGTGGGCAGGGAAGAGTACATGTGGATGTGGGAATCAGAAGGAAAATTAGAGAATATTGCATACACTAATTCTTATTTTTTTAAAAATTTCATTTATTTTTCTTTTATGTGTATGGTGTTCTCTCTACATATACTTCTGTGCACTGCATCATACAGTGCCAGAGCTGGAATCACAAACAATTGTTAAATATCATAGATCTGGGAACCAAACTCCCATCCCTTGGAAGAGCAGCAACTACCCTTAATGGCTGAATGAATGATCTCCCCAGGCCAGTAATTTAAAACAAAAAATAATTTAAAAAAAGACACAAGCCTCAGGTCACAGAAACTGACATTTTCTTTCCTCTTTGCCTTCCTACAAAGAGTGGCATTCATACCTTCTAAATAGAGGATGTCCACGTCCATGACATATAGAGCTTCAGTCTTGGACCACACAGCCTGGATCAAGGGCATAAACTCTGTCTGCTTCACTGTGGGCTTTAGGAGGCTAAATCTACAGGGGGGTCTTCTGTCACAGGGGTCAAGCTCTCTAAGGATGAGAGAGAGAGAGAGAGAGAAACACTTCTGGAGAACAGAAGCAAGAAAGAGAGTGTGGTGATGGGAATTCTTAAATGCTCTTGACATCAGAACTGGGGAGAGGGCGTGGCTTCAGAAGCCTGAGCAGAATCCTAACAGTGATACCAATCGGGAGCTCTGGGGCTCCACCAGCGTCCCATGCCTGGTTCCGGGAGTGCCTCTCCCTCCTTGGCTGGCGAGGCCTTTCTTCCAATCACCAGAACAAAAGGAAAGCACACAATTTATCTTTCATAGAATCAGAGTGGAAAGGTCCTTAGAGATAATTCATCCAGCCATTTTAAAGCCACAAAATACCTGCTCCAAACAACGGGGCCATGGCTCAATAACATAGTGAGCTAGTGAGCTGTTCCACCCCCACCCCCGCTCCACCCTTGCACAGATATAAGGGCACGAAAAAAGTGCTCCCTCAGACCTCTTCTTACCGGCCTCCACCCACCATCACTTCAGGACAGCGGGATGTGTGGGTATAAAGCCAGTATGAGCTCTACTGTCCAGACAAAGAAACAGGTCTATGGGGACATTGTGACTCTCATACCATACAACTAAGTAGGAAAGCCCTTCAGAGAACTCACACCAGCCTCCTGTCCATGCCTTCTCTGCACTTGCTCCAGGTAGCTGGGGCCCTGGAGGCCTTTGAGGACTTCTCAGCCCTTATGATAACTAGCCCCACAGTAAAGAATGCTCCACAATAGAAATGATTACTGGGCTGGAGAGATGGCTCAGCAGTTAAGAGCACTGACTGTTCTTCTGGAGGACCTGAGTTCGATTCCCAGCACCCACATGGCAGCTAACAACTGTCTGTAATTCCAAGAGCTGACACTTACACAGTTATACATGCAGACAAATCACCAATTCACATAAAATAAAAATAAATATTTTTAAAAAGAGAAATGATTACTAACACGAGAAGCAAGAAGTCTTGCAAAGTGAGACTTGAAAAGTAGGAAAAGGCTCTCATCCCACAGCTGGCTTTTTGAATATGGATACTGAGCCAAACGGCAGGGGTTCCCAAGATAGCAGAGGAACCGAAACCCTGCACAAAGGATTGAGGTACTGGAAGGTCAAAGATTCAGCCAGCTGGGCAAAGGGCAGAGCAAAAAAATAAACTATGACATCCTGTTAGGAGGGGATTCACAGAGAAGGCAGACTCCAGGGAATAGCAAAGACGTAATGACATGAAACATTACAGCCAAGAAGCCAAGTCCTCAATACAGTCTGGTCTGTAAAACCTCAGTGGCGACACAAACCTGGGTGTGTGTGTGTGTAGGGGCTTAAATCAGCTGGTGTCCTGATCACTGAAGCCTTTTAATGCAAAATGAACAGGCTGAAGCTAAATAAATAAATCCTCAGATGATGTGATGGTTGGTTTATTTTATTGGCTATCTGGTTTTCCCTTCTCAATCCTATTGGGCTTCCGTATTTTCCTGTTTGGGGCAGGGCTAGGGTGTGGTGCTAGTGATTAAGCTCAAGGCCTTGGTGTGAGCTTTACCACTGAGCTACAACCCAGTTCTCCACTCTACTTGGCTTTGTTGTTAGTTTTGTTTTTGTTCTTCAAGACAGGGTCTCTCTGTGTAGCCCTGGCTATCCTGGAATGTACTATGTAGACCAGGCTGGCCTTGAACTCAGAGATCTACCTGCCTCTGCCTCCTAAGTGCTAGGTAGGATTAAAGATGTGCACCATCACCCCGATCTACTTGTTGTTTTGAAAAGTTCTCTTTCTAAATTTATATGCATGTTCATACGTGGGAGTGGATACGTGGTGACTAAAAGCTAATGTCATAGGTTCTCCTCTGTCACTCTCTATTATTTGTTTTTAGATTTATTTTATTGTACTGTATGAGTATCCCGCCAGAATGAATGTATGTATACCTCATGTGTTCCTGGTGCCTGCTGAAGTTAGAAGACGTTAGATCCCCTGAAACGGGAATTATAGATAGTTGTGAGCAAGCATGCGAGTGCTGGGAACCAAATCAAGGTCCTCTACAAGAGCAGTCAGTGCTCCCAACTGTTGAGGGGTGGGTATGGGGGAAGGGGGGCAGGTGTGGGACAGGGGTGGAGCCCCGAAGCTCCCTATGGGTATCACTGTTCAGTCCTCCCCATTACCCCCTTTCATAGGGTTTCACTGTATCGCTCCGGTTGACCTGGGACTTACTATGTTGACTATACTGGCTTCTAAGTTATGAAGATCTGTCTGCCTCTGCCTCGGGCACTGGGATTAAAGGTGTGTGCTTCCATATCTGGCTCCCCTCATTCTGTGAGACAGATTCCCTGAACCTGGAGGTCACTTTGTAGCTAGACTGGTTGACAGGGCCTCCAGGGATCCTCCCACCTCCATTTTGGCAGCACTAGAACACAGGGCCACAACACACATCAAGCTGTTTACATGGGTGCCGGGGATCAGAACTCAGGTCTCTGTGCTGATTTGGCAAACACTGACTAAGTTCTTCCATAAGTCCTAAGTCGCTGTTTTTTTAAACAGCTATTAATACATGTCCATTTGCAGGACAAATCAGGAGAGCCTGGCCTTCATTTCAACCTTCTCATAAAACTTATTCCTGTTAAGAGAAGAGTCTAGTTCTGGTTCCTATGGCATGGCTAGGATTCCTCCAGCACCAGTCTTAAGCCAGCATCCCTGTGGCCTCCAGAGCCTAAGTTTCCTTTTCACACTCTCTCAACTGTATCTGGAGTTTTAGAAGTAAACTCATCCACAGCCTTGAGACCAGCTTCTGAGATCTTAAGTCTAAGACAGGATGCTACTATTCTTTGGCTCCTAACAAAACTATGGGGTTTCTGTGAGGGATAGAGTAGCTCATGCTGTAAGGTTCCCATCCTTACATGGTGCTTCCTTTCTAAGGCCATACCAACCACCACCATAACATCTGAATCATTGGTGAAATCGGTCACAGTTTGCAATGACCAATTTACTTGGTTAGAGCAATTGCCCTGACCAACCTCTATGGGGGCAGCATCACCCTCCATGGGTGACATGGCACATGGGTGACTCAGTATGTATTATAGTCTCAAACATTGTATCATGAAGAATGAGTGTCCTGACTGCCTGGACACCACCCAGGGTAGCGTCACCCATCATTGCTCTGAAGAACACAGACCCATTGACCAGATTCTTACATGGGGCACTCCAGAAACAGTCAGATGATCCAGTGCCTGTCTGCTAACCCTCCCTTTGAGCTGTCTTTGTAGATGGGTTCTGTTGGGACAGTGACATTATCAAGCTATGAGGACACCCGACTCCCTGGAGAGTGACACAGATTCTGTGGGAACAGTCTCCACTGTTTACAGAAAATATGCTCATCTGTGTGACAGTTGATAGTCACTATCAGCTTGACTGGGATCACCATGGAAACACACCTTTGGATGGGTCTGGGGAACACCTCCAGGAGAGTTTAAACTGAAGAGAGGGGACTTCTGTGAATGTGGATGGTATGATCCTGTGGGTTCATCCCAGTTTGAATAAAAAAGACAAAGCTAAGCACCTGATGTGGGAATGTCTTTCTGTATGCTGTGACATAAAGGGACTGTTTTGGCCTATGGCAGGTATCTTAGAAGTAGGGGAGCGGGGAATGGAGCACAGAGGGGGAAGGAGAGTGGAGTCAGAGAGAGACTCAACCCAGCTGCCCAAGAATCAACATTTAAGGTAACACAGGTGAGCCGCGGGCCATATGGCAAGATAGATTAATGGAATTGGGTTGAATTAAGATGAAAGAGCTAGCTAGCAATATGCCTGAGTGTTAGGACAAACAGCATGAAATTAGTATAAGGCTCTGAGTCATTTGGGGGGCCTAAGTGGCACTGGACAGGTCTGAATCTTGGGGCTAGTCCAGGCCAGAAACCTCTTGTTACAAGCACCAGCATTCAGCTCCCTGACTACAAACACAATGTGAACAGCCACCT
Source organism: Sigmodon hispidus (assembly GCA_004025045.1). Classification (NCBI taxonomy): domain Eukaryota; kingdom Metazoa; phylum Chordata; class Mammalia; order Rodentia; family Cricetidae; genus Sigmodon; species Sigmodon hispidus. The sequence goes on from PVIH01004871.1 coordinate 111,819, forward strand.
CCTGCTCCTGCTTCTGGGTTTTCTGGCCATGTTGTACTCTTAACCACAAGAAAAAGTAAAGCGTTTTCCCCTTAAGTTGTTTTGGGTAAATATTTTTTTGGCATGGCAACAAGAAAAATTGCTAATATACCCAGGCTCTAAAGTGTTCTTCATAACACATTTATACATCTATGTTATTACTGAATACAAGGAAATACTGGAAGGAATAAAAATAAGCACCATTTAGACATTTTCTAATTCACTTTTTTTTAGTTGCTGGAGAAAGAACCCAGGGATTCACGTTAGAGCGGGGCCCTACCTCAGCTATATCCTGAGTCCTGCACTTGATTCCTGCTTTTAATGTGTTCTGAACTAGTGAGCTCCTGTAAACTGTCCAGTCCTAAAATTAATGGGTGCTAACTTACTGGAGATAGAGAAGATGTCACAAGGACAAAGTTCCTTCCTAGAGACCTCTCACAACACTCTAACTCACAAAGGCAGCTTAAAGGCTGCAGGGTGGCTCTGTGGTAGAAAGCTTGTCTGATAAAAGCTGTAAATTCAATCCTGAGCACCATAATAACAAGCAAATAGAAATAGTAGGTCTATCAAACATTGAGATTTATTTTTGAAGAAAAGATTACTGTTTATGCAAAGATGTAGTCTTTACTTTCCTGCAAAACTCCTACAAAGAAAAGTTTTAAACTACTATGTATAATTATCAAATTAGAACCCTATTGAATATTAAAATATTGAAAGTAAAATACTACCAAATAAGATGTATCTTGTTTTTTTTTATTGTCTGTCTTAAATATTTCCAGTATTACCAAAGGAAAATATTTCCAAAAATAGAGCAACTGTTTTTACACAACAGTTCAGCAGCAGTGACCTTTTGTATATGATCCAAACAAGATATCATAGGCTTGATATTCAGCTTTTATTTAAGGGATCCTATGTACAATAGCAGAAGTTGAGAGTACTGCCAGACATGGTCATGTTATATTGCTCTAAAATTCTGCTATTTTTTTTTTAAAAAAAAAACAAAACATTATTTTTACCTTTTATTAACAATGGATTTTTCCTCTCACATAATATTTCCTGATTACTGTTTTCCCTCATCTACTCCTCCCAGCCCCACCCACCTCCACACTTATCCAGATCCACCCTCTTCTGTCTCTCACTAGAAAACAAACAGGCTTCTAGAGGGAGATAATAAGATATAACAAAATAAAATATAAAATGAAACAAGAACTGCCATATCAGCGTTGGACAAGACAAACAGAAAGAAAGGAGCCTGAGGGAAGGCGCAAGAATAACTACTTGTTCACACGCTCAGGAATCCACAAAAACCACTAAGCTGTTTTTTAATATATAGACATAATATATACTGAGGGGACCTGGTGCAGATCTTTGCAGGCCCTGTGCATGCTGCTTCAGTCTCTGTTCATATGAGCTCTGAACACAAAACAGCATTTGATCACTATGCGTGATGTGTGTATGTCACAGCATATACGTGGAGGCCTGAGGACAAGCTGGTTCTCTCCTTTCATTTTGTGGGTCCTGAGGATTGAACTCAGATCATCAGACTTGGCAGCAAGAGCCTTAAAAAAGTATCAGATCCCCTGGAACTGGAGCTGCTGGGAATCGTGAGCCACTGTCATGGTTGAGAACCACCACAGCTTCTGCCAAAGCAGTAAGCAATTCTTCTTCTTTCCTTTTCTTTCTCTGTCAAAGATCCCACCAGGTGTCTTCACATTCCAAAACCTCTCCTGATACAGGGAAGCTCTGTATGCTTTCTTTCTATTGCCAGCAATGTTGGCGCAGACTGCTAAAGCTGCTACCACACTCTATAGTAATTCTCTCTTCAAGTGTCCACCTAAGCTAGTAGAGAGTAAACTCTTAGTTCCAGATATACTAGAGTTTAGGTAGTAAGTGGCCAATAAACATCAATTACTTGTTCTACAATGTCACCTATAGAGAAAGGAAAACTGAATCATTGAATAGCTACTGGATACCAAATTCTATGCTAAATATCCTTTATTCTCAAGATGAGTTTGTAAGATGAAAATAATCTCTCTCTATCCCCCCCTCCCTGCACAGAATATTATTATGTTGCCCTGGCTGGCCTGTAATCCCATATATAGACCAGACTGGCCTTAAACTCACAGAGATCCACTTGCCTCTGCCTCCAAGTGCTGGAATGAAAAGTGTGCATCACTAGCCCATTATGTGTCTCTTAACAATGGAGACAGCTGTGAGAGATGAGTCCTCAGTTGATTTTTATGGTGGGTTGTAACATTACAGAGTTTACCTTCAGACACCCCAACAGTATAGGTAACTACACCTTGGCTACACTGAACATATATATATATATATATATATATATATATATATATATATATATGGCATTGCTTACTGTCCTCAGGGCCACAATAAATAAAACTACATAAGGCTAAACAAGGCATGAGAGGAAATGATGGAATGGAGAGATAGGAAAAATAAAGTCCCTGGGGTCACTCCTTCGTTGTAAGTAGAAAGAGTGGAGGCTGAGAAGATGGCTCAGTGAGTGAAATGCTTGCTGTGAGTTTGAGCCTTAGCACCCATACTTTAAAAAAAAAAAAAGCAGGGAGCAGCAGTACGCACTGTCTCCCTAGTTCTGGGAAGGATACACAGAGCACTCAATCTGGCTGATTCAGTGAGCCCCAAGTTCCATGTGAGATTGTGCCTCAGAAAAAAGTGAGGTGGAGATCTACTGAGGAAGATGCCTGATGTTGACCTCAGGCCTCTGCATGCATATATACCCACATACATATACACAAATATACATGAATAAAGTAAATAAGCAGGAGAGTTGTTTTAAAATAACAGTAAGGGTATAATATAGTAAAAACATAAACCTCTCATCTCTGTGCTGTGTGTAGTTGTGTGCTATAAGGCTATGAAATTAGCAGGGCAGTGGGTTTGTTTACACAGTATCTCTGTATCCACAGGAAAAGTGCATTGTCCATCATGTTGACTTCAATCACTAGGCTCAGTGTCATCATAAACCTGTTAGACACCACTGTACATATGGCCCAGTTCTGACCAAAATTTCACTACATGGCATATGACTGTGTATGTGGGAATAAAACTGAGGCTGAAGAACCATGTTATTAAAAATAAGAGAATAGTTTCCACCCAAACTGTTGAGGGACATGCCAGATATATTTTGGATGAGAGATAGAGATCTTTCTGTGTTTCTATGAGTTCAAGGCCTGACTACCAAACAGTAGTAGCTCACACCTTTTATCTTAACTTTAGAATTATGATGCAAAGTTGAACCTGGAAGTGAAACAACTGGGTGAAGAAGAATTTAAGGAGGCATAGGCAGAGGGTGTGGTATTTCTGTAGAAGAGTGACTAGTCAGGCTTAGGACTCTTGAAGATAGCATTTACTCTGTTCGGCTTGAGAAGTTGGCTGGGTGAGAAATGACTGTGGTCTGTTTCCTCTTTCTGATATTCCAGCTTTGCCCCAATATCTGGCTCTGAGTTCTCATTAAATAACAACCAGAATTCATGTTTCAAGTGGAGTCAGTGGCTTGTGATGTGGGGGTCCTACCAGCAGATCCAGTCTGGTTTTGGTGGCTCATGCTCTCCCCATTGGTCCACCGTGTCTGTAGTTAGTGGCTTGTGATGTGGGGGGCTCTACTCATGGTTTTTTGCAGATGGTGGGTTGGAATATCACATCTCACATGATTCCTTCTTGCAAATGTTCTCCATCTGTGATGAAGGCATATTTTTTAAATTGTGTGAAACATTTTCTTTAAAAATGATTCCACTGACCACATACAACTCTCCTCTTGTCCTGATTTGTGATCACCCAAAAAGATAGTAGTAAGGGACCTTCCACTCACCTCCAGGGCATTCTGCACGGCCTTGCTGACTCCAGTAAGGGCATATGTCATCTTTCACAATCTATCACCTCTTCCCTCATTGGACTCTGATTGTGTCCAATGTTGGGAAATGCGCCCTGTAGGCCATGTGTTGTGCCTTTTACCGTGTGAGGGGGAACACCCACTGAAGCACTGAGTGACAGGGAACTGGCAGGCCTTCTGCCAGACTGTGATAACTGAGTGACTTGCCAGCTTGTCTCTGAGTATCACTTGGCATAAACACTTACATAAATGCTATGTCTACCAGCGCCCCTAGGCCAGTGGTTCTCAACCCGTGGGCTGTGACCCCTGGGCGGTCCAATGACCCTCTCACAGAGGTTGCCTAAGACGATCAGAAAACACCGATATTTACATTATAATTCATATAACAGTAGCAAAATTACAGTTATGAAGTAGCAACAGAAATAATTTTATAGTTGGGTATCGCTATAACATAAAGAACTGTATTAAAGTGTCTAAAACTCAACAGAAGAGGAATGGAACAAAAACATAAGGCCCAACTTCTGGGGCTCCTGTTTCTTGGAGGAAAACTGTTCAGTTTCCTGTGAATTCAAGAGACTGAGCCTTGTTCTGCCTGACCTGAGCACTGGCCACCGTGCCTCTGCTTTGACAGGTCATCCAGCATGTATGCTGGGGAAGCTTTTGAGCCACCAGGGAAGTAGTTCTTTGCAAACGAGATAATGCTTGGTTCCAGGGTCTGTAACTCTATAGATCATCAGGACACCATGCTGGCATGGCTTGACAGCATATGTATACAGCAGCCCATCAATGTGTCTGTGTATCTAAACTAACAAAGCATCAGATTTACCGTATGCTTATTAGTTAGGAAAGAAACTGACCAATCAATTAATCAAAAACTGTTTACCGAAGGCCTTAGCACTGTGCATTTATAACACAGCATCACTGAAAAGTCAGATGAGATGTCTTTACCAGTCGAAGGATAAGGAAAACTCTCATATCCCACTTTCCCAAGTCAAACCAGTGAACAGAAACAAGCGAGCCAGGTTGGGCTGATTCTCAGTTCACTCCTTCGGCACTTATGAGAAATGACAAACAACTGACGTCCCAGGAGGTCTGGGTTTGCAGGGACACTTAAGACTCCATTCTTGGACTCTAAGAACTTGCCAGTGAAAACATGTGAAGATGTTGCTGAATGAAAGGACTCATCTGTAAGACAGAAGTCAGGAACAGGTTGCCGTGGAAGACGGCAGTGACTGCTGGTTACACAGTGGGTGAGAGGGAGGCCTGGAATTGTCATGTGGAGACATCTGTGAGGCCTTCAAAGGGTTGTCAGACAAACATAAACCATTCAGTGGAAAGTCAACAGTTAGATAGGAAGGTCTTCTGAATAGGAAGACCCAGCATGGCTGGGTACCGGGGAGTGAGGCAGGGGCACTGCCAGAGGGGACAGCATGTTCTTCTATACAGGCACACTGCAGGAACAAGAGGAACAAAAGGCCGGGACACTGAAAGTCCAACAATCAGAAGAATGAATCTCCTGAAGGAAGCAGGCATGGGACACCAGTCAGGAAGTTATTACACCAGTCAGCTCTTTCATGTGGTCATCACTACAGTTTGAATGTCTCCACCAACACACATGTTGAAATTTGATTCCCATTGTGAGGTAGTGATGAGTACAGGCGAGCTCTGTAAGAGGTGATTAATCCTTCCTGGGTTAACCGATTAAGGGGTTAGTGGGTTATTTCAGGAGTGGCTGTGTTACAGAGAGCTTCCGCTTCTTTTCTGTCTTACCATGTCTTAGCTTGGTCTTGACTCTTGGGACTCAGCAGAGTCCTCACCAGCAAGAATGTGCTTAGTTAGCAGTCTGGGTCCCGTGACCTTGATCATCCCAGCTTTCCTAACTCTACAAAATACGTGTCTTTACTTTAAATTCTCCAGTTTGTGGCATTTTCTTACATCAACTGAAAACAGGCTAAGACACTCATCTTCAAGTAAGCATTTCTGTGAATTCTGTGTCAGATACCTGCATACATGAGGGAGCATTTGTCACAGAGGTGAGTGACACGTGAAGCGATCAGGAGACACAGTGTGTGTGTGTGTGTGTGTGTGTGTGTGTGTGTGTGTGTGTGTGAAGCATCATAATTCTTGTGGGCAAGAGCTCTCCGATGGAGAGGAATGCAGGATGCCCTGGGAAGGTCCAAGACAGGAGACACTTGGATTGAGCTGATTCAGGGATCTTTAATAACCTCATACATACTCAGCAGCTCTGCTGTAGAATGAGGGAAATTGAGCTTTTCTAAGCATTAAAAATAACTACCATTACATGCCAAATAATGATCACAGCCATTTAGCAAGTGTGTGGTGTGTTCTGGGCACGGATTGAGTTTTGCTTACATATTTGTTTATTTGTGGCACTGGAAATTGAACACAATGCCTTATGCATGCTAGACATGAGCTGTGTCCTGATTTACACCCTCTAGCCCAGACAATGTTCTATTAATTAATTTGTTTGTTCATTTGTTTGAGGCAGAGTCTTATGTATCTCAGGCAGGCAGAATGACTGGTCTCCTGCTTCTAACTACCAATTACTGGGATAATAAACCACCACCTGGTTTATGTGGTGCTGGGGATGGAACCCAGGGTTTTGGGCATGCTGGCCAAGTAATATACTAATCAACCCCATCCCCAGTCCAGATAGGGTTTGTTATATGCATGATTTACTTAGTTATCACAAAAGGTATTGCTGTTTCCTCTGTACCCTTCCTCCCTCAGAGGCACAGAGCAACTGAACATTGTTTAGGGACTTCAAACCTAAGTATTCCTGACTGAAAAACAATTTGTACTGATCCCTGAGAGACAGGCATTACCCACATAACACACAGAAGAAATATTCTAGGTCCAGGCCACTCGAAGGATTGTGTGCTGCTGGGCGAAGGTTGACTGGAGCAGATGAGGGATACTAGACTATGGAATCCAAGGCTGGGGCAGCAGAAGGCTGTGGACTTGAACCTGAAAGCCATGGGCACTCTGAAGACTCAGAAACAGATGAGGATGGAAAGGACAGACACCCTAGGCTAGGGGAACAAGCGGGTAAGAAAGACTCAGTGGTCCAGGGAGTGGGGATGGTGGCCAGGCTTAGGATTCTGTCCTAAAGAAGCAGTAGGAGGCTGTTAAGGTTTTGTGATGGAGGGAGGGTCTGTGTGTTTTGAGTAAGGCAGGTAGGTGACAACTAGAGAGAGAAGATGATGACTTCAGTTCATGTTTGGACATTACTTGTCTTGAATATCCCCATGGATACTCATGCTGAAGCTCAATATCTATTGTGAGGTATTACCAAACGCGACCCTTTCACGGTGGCCCTTACTGGGCCACCAGGAAAGAATCATTGGCCCACAGATTAGGGCATTACATTGAGGATGAGTCTACTCTTGAAGCTAGTTTGATTTTGTTTCCTTTTTGTGTCTCAGTCATTAGGTGATGTCCTCTGCCACCCTAGGATACTTCAGAGTGTCCCCATCTGCCGGAAGACCCTCTCCAGATACAGCTTCTTGACCCCAAACTTTCCAGCTTCCAGAACCACTGACGGAGTGAACATTTATTCTTTATAAACTATCCATTTCCTGGTATTTGGTGGTAACAGCAGACAACTGACTAAGACACACATATATTGTACTTCAAATGTTTGTGGACAACATGAGAGTATCAGCAGTTATTGAGTTCACTGTTCTAACCCTGAGAGAAAGGCCTGGGTATTAAAACAAGGATCAGAGGCAGAAAAGAAATGTAGGCAGAAGAAACCATTGAAATAAGCACTATTAATCATCAAAGAACACAGCTCCTCCCATGTTTAATCCTTCCAATAGCCAAATAAAGCTGATAACCGCCATGATTTTTATAGGATAGACCATCTGTCATCTGGGAACCTGCCTAGGATTGTGAAGTCTCACTACACTTCCATGCCTGAGTTTAACAACCTTTAGTGACTGCAATCAGTATTTTATGTTGGATACAATATAGACATATATTTTCACCAAAATGAAGATTTATAAGATCATACTCAATCCTACACTTTCTGCTATTTCACTTTTAATCTTCAGTTTTTATTTATTTATCCATGACAAGGTCTTGCTATTATTATAGGCTGGATTGGCTCATTATGATCCTCCTGCCTCAGCCTCCAGAGTGCTGGAATTATAAGTATGTGTTACCAGCCTGGCACGTATTCCATTTCTAAAATAGAATGGCCGCAACTCACGAACTTGCTTTACAGCCCACTCATGAAAGCCACAGCTTGAGAATGGCTGTCTAACGCCCTTCTGCCTCCCACCTCCGCGTCTGGATGCTCACGGCAGGTTTGCAAAAATGGGGGAAGGTGTAACTGACATCATAGACACTGAAGAGAAAGCTTGGCTTCAGGATAACCTGATGAGCTCTGATCTCTTCTGCAGAATGAGACCTATAGGATGCATCTGTGAAAGCTAGTTCTTAAACACCAAGTCACTGGAGGCTGTCAAGAGTCTTTGTGGGGATTAAAGTCATTTCTGCTGCCAAGTTTTCCTCCTCTCTGGTACAGGAAGGAGAGCAGATGCACATAACCTTAAAAAATTTCAAAGTTATTTGCTCTAAAATTGCCATAGTGCTACATGGCAGAAGGATTTAGGCACACAGCCCAAAGCCGCCCCATGCTTGTACTCTAACATAATTCCTACAGACAGCAACTGCAACAGAATTATTACCTCTGAAGCAGAAGCTCTGGGATCCGACAGTAACGTCTTATTCAGCAGAAAATGGCTCTGCGGACAGGACTGTGGGAACCAATCCCTAAATACAGCATGGACCCTGGATGTAAGTCTTCCTCTCTTTTCCTCTGTTTCACAGAAAGAGACAGCATACTCCTTGTCACCAAGGGACTCACTCTGAATGGCCCAGCTGCCACCCTATCACCCCAATGGTCTCTGATAGTTAACCTTGGCTTGGCTGGATGGGCAGGCTCCCAGGAAACTGATAAAGCTCACTGCTGGTTGTGTCTGTGAGTGAGCAAATGGAGGGGATAAGATCCAAGCAGGCCGGAGCATTCACTAAGCTGGGTTCCCATGGAAGAAAAGGCATACATGTGTGTCTCCTCCTTCCACTCCTCCCTCCTTCATCAGTTCTTGAGTGGATGCAGCAGTTTTGCTTGTCTATGGCTCATGAACCTCAAACTCCCTAAGCTTCAACCTTTGAACACAGCCTCATGCTAATAGCTCCACACCAGGTTCCCAGGCCTTCATCTGAGGATGCTTCATTGGTCTCTCTGGTTCTGAGACTTCTAGCTCTGACTTGTACTCAGAATCTACAGGTTTCCTCCATTGTCTGGCCCACACAGTCATTTTGGGCCAGCCTCTGATACCATGAATCAACCCATTAAATCCCCTGAATAGGACAACTCACGGCCTTCAGGTAAAAGCCTCCCGTCTCTTCTTAGTCCTTCCACCATCCTGTAATCATCCTCCTTCCTCCCTGTCCTTCCTGTGGCTACAAGTCAGTCTTCCCAGGTGCCCAGCTATTCTTAGCTTTCCCATGCTCAGGATGTAAAAACTTCCTCTGCAGAGCTCCACTGCTCTCTGTAAACTGACATCTGTAACTGCTTCATGGGCTGGTTCTTGGCAATCACCCAACTCCGGAAAGCTCTAAAATAGCAATCCCCAGCCTTGGCTTCTTTATTCCCACTCACGGAGAGCCCACCTACTCTGGGGATTAAAGGGCTGCTGCCATGCATATAAATCCCAAATCCATGACCCTAGGGAGGACAGCTGGCCCAGTAGCCATCTCCACATGCCTATGTTATCGCTTTAGGTCTAACACATGTGGCGCTGATTCTCACCCTCCAGGCTCTGGCAGCAGCAGACCTTGATGGGGTTGACCTTTCCCTAAATCCTTCTCAGCCACAAACTATCAAAACAGGGACATTGGCTTGCCAATGTTCAAAGCCAGAGGGGGCAGCAGAAGTGGGGGTGCCCCAGGGCATTGTGTATCATACCCAAAACACACCATCGCTGCCACTGCTTAAGGCTTTTGAAGCCTCCCTTTTGATTTAACATATTTCTTCTCCTCCATCTCCCTCACCAGACAACAGATCTCTCCTCCCTCTGGTGCATTCACCATTCTGCGTTTGGTCTACCTTTGCTAGAATGTTCTGCTTTCAGAACCTCAATCTGCTCAAAACTGTAAAAATCCCTGCCATGGCCTGAGTCTGTCCCTGCTGTGCGTCTGACCTTATCAGAATACAGGTGCTCCCTGACTCACATTGGGATCAGTTATATCCTCATAAATCCTCCTGAAGTTGGAAATGTCATAAACAGGTAATGCATTGATATTTCTTCTTAATGAATATCTTAGCCTCACCTGTGCAGGGCAGTCATACCTGCCTACAGCTGGGTAGCATAATCGAAAGCTGAATTTACAAGAAAGTATTGAATAACTCACTCAGTGTGTTTGAGGCCTGCATCTAAACATCTAGGCCATGCACAGCACCACCTACTGATGCACAGCTCTTTCCTGTTGTGCTCTGAGCTGATGGGGGTAAATTGGGGCCCAGGGTCATTCAAGATGGTCAGACTGCATATTGTTACCTCGGAAACATTTAAAATTAAGAATTCAGGGCTGGAAAGATGGTTGAGCAGTTAAGAGCACTGGGCTGCTCCTCCAGAGGACTCAGTTTCAATGTCCAGCACCTCCAGTTTTGGGAGATCTCACTCCATCTTCTCACATCCTCCAGCACTCCACACACAAAAACGTACAGATCTAAGGGCAGGCAAACACTCATACACATAAAATACAAATAAAATTTCAAAATTCTGAATTTCAAGTTTAGTGTCTGCTGGCTACGCATCATTTTCATGGAACAGTAAAGCTGTAAATTGTAAATCCAGCCATCACAGGGCAGGGACACTGTGCGGGTCTTTGTGTAAATGAAGACATCAGGGTGGGCTCTAACCTGCCTAGTGTTCTTTTTTTTTCTTTCTTTCTTTCTTTTTTTTTTTTTTTAAAAAAAAAACAAACAAAAAAACTTTATTTATTTATTTGCCTTGGTGTTTTGCCTGGAACTGGAACTACAGACAGTTGTTAGCTGCCATGTGGGTGCTGGGAATTGAACCCAGGTCCTCCGGAAGAGCAGACGGCACTCTTAACTGCTGAGCCATCTCTCCAGCCCCCTGCCTAGTGTTCTTATACAAAGGGGAAAGATGGGTACAGAAGGTGATATAAAGATCGGGAGAATGCCATCTAGAAGGCAAGGAACGCCTAGCGATACATGCAGCTAGGTGAGAGGCACAGAGCAGTCTCTGCTGTCTGTCATGGCTCTCCTCAGAGTCAGCCCTGCCCAGGCATTCTGTGTGCCTGGCCACTAATATCACACTGGAGAGCACTTTGACCTCATGACCGCTATTTTTATTCCCATGACCTCCGCAGGCAAACCTTGATAGGCCAGTCTCACACAAGCCTCTTCTCACCTGGGATCTCCCTCCCTACTTCCTTCCTCCATCATTATTGAAAAGCACTCTTTGGGATGCCTTCTTGATTCGTTCTCGCTGTAAGTTATGCTTTCTGTGCTGGCTGCTCTTATATCAACTTGATACAAGCTAGAGTCATTGGAAAGTGGGGAGCCTCCACTGAAAAGAGGCTTCCCTCCACGAGACTCGCTGTCAGGAGTTTTCTCAATTAGTGACTGATGAGGGAGGGCCCAGCCCAGCCCAGGTGATGCCATCCCTGGGCTGAGTTCTATAAAAATGCAGATTGAGCTAATCAAGGGGAGGAAGTAAATAAGCAGTTCCCCTCCACGGCCTCTGCCTCAGCTGCTGCCTCCAGGTTCCAGCCCTGTTTGAGCCTGGCCTCCTGCAATGAGAAACAGTGATATGGAAATGTAAGCCAATAAACCTTTTCCTCCCCAACTTACTTTTTGGTCACAGCGTCTTGTCACAGCAATTAAAAACCCTAATTAAGACACTTTCATTTAAAGTCTCCTCGAGTCTATTACTATCATCATTACAGATGAAACCCAAGACCTCATACATACGAAGCAAGTGCTCTAGCACTGAGTTACCTTCCTGGCTCCCTCCGTGTATTACTTATCACACATCATTCAGTCAGGGATCCCTGGGCAGCAGGTCTAATGAGAAGGATGTCTTTGGTGGGAGTACTGATGCTTCTTTGTCATTTAAATTTATGAAGCTTTCTCACATATTACATCACAAAAGAGTCACAGAGACAATGATTTGTGAGTGTACGTGTGTGTGTTGTTCTTTACTTGTAGTGCTAGGGATGGAAGCCAGGGTCTGGCACACATAGGTAAGCAAGCATTCTTCCACTGCGCCCATCCTCAGTCCTGAGGGAGGCTTGTTAAAGGTGAGCCTTTCTCAACCCTGAGAGTAAATCATTGTTACCATCTCAGTGTCGGGGGAGCCCGGCTAGTTAACTACCACACTGAAGAAATTATGAGCTTGAATTAAGGAAGCAGGTTCTTCTAGATTCATGCCACCGGGGCCAATAAATGTCATGACTAATAAAGAATGGTACAAACAGTGAAGGAAATGGCCAAGCACATCTTGGTGGCTCAACAGGATGACCTTGGTGAATAAGAAAGAGGCAGTGGACTCTCAATTCTCCCTGGCAGCTTCAGTAGCCTAAGCTCCAGGGAGACACCCCCCCCCCATCTCCAATAAACAACTCCGGTACATACATACATACATGCATACATACCTGCATACATACATGCATGCATGCATACATACATGCATACACTATTTCATACATCTCTTATCCTGAGCCAATAGTTCAATGTTTGCTCCTTTGTGGGTTCTGTTTCTTTCTTAATTGCATTCTACTAGTCTTAGTACTGAAAGCTAACCACAGAGTGCTAAGCATGCTGGGAAAATACACTAGAAATTCAACTAAGAGGCTCGATATAGTTTGTCCCAAGCGGCAGATCAAAGGAGAGCCCTTGGCCTCACTGCCAGTTCCAAATAAGGTGCACTGCGCAGGGCAGAGTCCATGTTTGGGGTTTGCAGCCTCAGACCAAACTTTCTCTCTAAAAAACCTCCATATGACTTTAGTTTTAAGTTAACTATTTCTATTTTTTTAATATTTATTTTTATGTGAATTGTTGTTTTGCGTGCATGTATAACTGTGTAAGGGTGTCAGAACTTGGAATTACAGTTGTTAGCTGCCATGTGGATGCTGGGAATTGAACTCAGGTCCTCTGGAAGAACAATCAGTGCTCTTAATGGCTGAGCCATCTCTCCAGCCCATCTATTTCTGTTTTAAAGTGAATAAGTGAACATTTTGGTGGAGAGACAATATTTCGAAGCAATGCTCACTTAGCTCAGGATAGCCCCAAACTCAGCATGCAGGTGAAGCTGGCCTTAGACTCAATTCCCCCAGCTCTGCTTCTCAGCTGAGCTTTTTCTCCTTTATCACCTTGCTATTTGAAAGGACTCGGGCCATCTTGAGGGAGGCAGGCCTTGCCTTTCCCCCATTTCTTGTACCTCACTAAAAACCATTAGATTGCATTCCTAAAGCAGCCACCAAGGTCTATTCTCTTACTTGGCCACTTCCTCCCCCGAGCTGACTACCAAGGTCGAGCCATCAAAAGCCCCTTTTGATTCACCTAATTAACATGCCCAATTAAAATTAAATACCCCCTTCTAATAAGAGGTTTCCCTCTTTACCTTCACAAACCACCATTTGCCTATGTGCCACGCCTGCCTCCCCAGGGAGTCCTTTGTCGATCCAGGACAAATACACCTGCTCCTCCTCCCTCATCCCCTGCCCCTTCTCCCTTGTCCCTATCTCTTTTAGCACTGCATCCTCACCCCTTCTAACACAGACCTCCCCATTTCCTACTCTTAAAGATGACACCTGCAAGGTCATTGCTGCTGTTTTTCTGCCTGAGTCAGGAAGCAGCCACTTAAACTTTTCTTTCCTGCTTAATAAAATGAGTGTTTGGATGTGGCTTGTGCCTAATCTGGGATCAAGCAGAAGCCCACACTATTCCTGGGTCTCCAGCATTCGTTCTGAAATTTTTACACTCTGGCCAAAGATTGTGAATGAACCAGGAAGTGACAGTTCTTAAGCTGTGGCTTTGAGCTCTTAACTACAGTCAGCAGGATTGTGTGTAAAGTCACAGGCTGAGCCCTGGGCAGTCTCGAGGGGTACAGGCAGGTCTGGGGGTCCTTTGCACCTTCCTGGCCCTCCTGACCAGCCATCAACAGGTACTAGCAGAATGTCTGTATAAGGGAGGTTGAAGCTGACTGGTTCTTTGCAGAGGACTTAAGGTCACTCTGGTGCATAAAGCATAAAGAAACTTGAGAAAGAGCAAATGGCTTAGGGGACATCTAGGAAAAGCACATTACTGCCTTCTCTCTTGAGTGAGGTTTAGCATGGAACATCCTGTTTGAGATAAGCCTCAAACATGCCAAGAATGCTTTGTTCCACATTTTAAATGCAAACCAGCTCCTATGCAGATGGAATTTCAATTTCATAAACCCCATAAATCTGTCTTCCCCATAACAGAAACGGCTCAAACTATTGAAAGCAAATTTTTTTTTAATATTTGTTTTTATTTTATGTGAATTGGTGTTTTGCCTGCATGTATAACTGTGTAAGGGTGTCAGATCTTGGAATTGCAGACAGTTGTTAGCTGCCATGTGGATGCTGGGAACTGAACTCGGATCCTCCAGAAGAGCAGTTAGTGCTCTCAACCGCTGAGCCATCTCTCCATCCCTGAAAGCAAATTCTTAAAGGTTTCCCATTCTGGTTGTTTGAAGGCTCTTTAGGAAGTATCATGATGTGAGGGGGTAGGGTGTGTTATCAGTGGCAGAGTTCACACGAGCGCCACAAGGCTCTGGGTTCAATGCCCGTGGAGAGAAAGGAGGGAAAAGCTGGGTGTGGTGGTAATGCTTTTAATCTCGAACTCAGGAGCGGAGGCAGGTGGATCTCTAGGAGTTCAGACCTGGTCCACATAGAGAGGTTTAGGCCAGTCAGGGCTACATGATGAGACCCTGTCTCAGAAAGGCAGGAAGGAAGCAGGCAGGCAGGCAGGCAATATGAATCTGTATAAATTTGACCTGTAATCAATATATACTAAACATTCAGAATTTTTGTTCAAGTAAAGCACTTTATGTTAGAGTTACAAGCAAAATATTTATTTATTTATTTATTTTAACTTTATTTATTTATTATTTATTTATTTATTTGCCTTGGTGTTTGCCTGGAACTGGAACTACAGACAGTTGTTAGCTGCCATGTGGGTGCTGGGAATCAAACCCGGGTCCTCTGGAAGAACAGCCGGTGCTCTTAACCGCTGAGCCATCTCTCCAGCCCCCAAGCAAAATATTTATAAAGGAAATAACTGAGAAAGTTGGTATTTTATCATTTAATGAAACTGTATTTACAAGTGAGAGAGGGCTGCGCATGTAGCTGGTACGGTGGGTTTTATTTTTGCTGCAGGGATGAATCCTGAGCCACACCTACCAAATCCTCCTAAATTGCTTTGGCGTCTGGTTTGGCAGCTCAGAGTGGGTTTTAGCCTTCAGGCATGGATTAATTTGTACTCCAGGCTTCTGGGTTGAGAGCTGGAGGGGACAGAGGTCAGGAGGTGAAGGAAACTCCAAGGTTACTTGCTACTTTATAGCAGAGAACAAGGAAAACCAGAAAAGGATTATGTTGGCCTCCATTCACGCCTCCCTTGGGCAAATGGCTCCCTGTCACTTTACTGTACCCAGAGTGGATGCCAGCTACATGACTGCAGTGAAAGAGATCATTTATCAGCTCAGCTCATTTGTGCTGCAGAGTGTGCGACACACAGATGGCTAACGTATTGTTCTCACGACAGGGAAACAGCTTTGTGAAGAAGAATTTGAATGGTAGGGATCTGGAGACCATACCCCACAAACTTGATTTCATTAAATTTGGTTTTGATCACTGGGTTCATTACTGGCAAAGAGTTAGATAAAAAATATGTGCAGTTTTTTTTACATTTGTGCTCTGCAGTAATCACAAAGCTGACATCCCTATTACCCTCTACAGTGCCGTATAAACCAAGTGTACCTGAAACTGTCCTAAAGCTACTTAGCACTGCTTATGTCTGCCATTGCAGGTCTCCATGGAGCACAGTGGCTGGGGACCTAAGGTCTAGAGAGCCAGAGGTACCAACTATAAGGCTAGCATGTGAGTGAGCAAATGCAGAGGTAAGAATGACTCAAAATTGCAAGAGCAGAAGGGGAGGGCCTCATATGACATATCTAAGATTCACATAGGTGTTTGTGGGTAGCAAGTAGCTAATCCAGCAGCTTTCATCCCCTGTGAGTGATCTTTGGGATACTGACTGTTCCTTGGCCATGTAAAATACTGATTAGTTCGACGAGCACCCAAAGTATGCATTTACATTGCAACAAGACTTGATTCCACAGCTTCTTTCTTTAACTAACATGATTATTATTTTGCTTTCCTAGAACAGAATTCAATGCACCAGGTGAAAGGAAGCACCCTGGACATATACTGCACACCAAAGATGAATCAGAACCTCAGATCTAGTGGGAAATAATCCACATGGTAACGCCAAGGGGATCACTAAGTGACTAGTCAGCCTCTGGGACAGCCAAGGTGAACAGTACTGCTAGTCTCCAACTGTAAGAAGAGGAATCAGGCCTGAGCTAGGCTTTCCTTCTTTTGAGTATCCTCCAGGTTCTTGCTACCTAATTTCACCTAGGCTCCTAGTTTGCCCACTTTAGTTCCCAGCAGAATCATAACTGAGGCAGACTGGCTGGCTGAAAAGATAGATTCTCATTCTCTATTGTGCTCAGTGGCCAAAGGCACACAGAGAAGCTAACAGGATGCAAATCCTGTTCAGTGTGTCCAAAACCCTTTTTCATCCCTAAGCAAAGGCCCAGAAAACTTATTCAGTTTTGTTGGCTTCAGACCATTGTAGACTGTGTAACACTAATTTAAATAAATTGCATGTAGTCAAAGAGAATGAGACGGTTTCATCTTTGTTTAGTCTGAGAGGCTATTTTCGTGATTACAGGGGCCTGATATCATCTCAATTATTGCAAAGCTCAGAAGTGTCTATTATTTACCCTCCAGCAATACTCCCATTATGGGTCATTTTGCTGCCACCTACCCCACAGCCAGTCAAGAATTTCCTCCCACAAACTTCCAGTTTAGAGGGATCTTTGTAAAGATACAGGGCATTCTAAGGAAAGGTCAAACATATTACCCTGCAAAGAAACTCCTTAACCTCAGGAAGTAAACCACTCATGCCTCAGAAAGTCCCTGAAACTGAGCAAATACACCAGGCCCTTCCCTCCCTAAGCCTATATAAGCAGAAAGGATTGCTGAGAGAGACTCTCAGACCAGCCAAGCTACGGGAGATCCAGACCAGCTGACCTGCCTAGGAGATTCTCAGAGAAGCCGAGCTCTTCCAGCTCTTCAGAAGAGGTTCAGTTCAGCACCACCTGGAGGAAACAGAGACCATCCAAGCTACCTAAAAGAGACAGACTAGCTAAGGTACCTGGAAGAAGCAGAAGCCAGCCTGGTTATCTAGAAGAGGTTCAGACAGCCCGTGCCTCAGAGAGATACTCTCCAACGTCTTGAACTACCTTTAAGCTATGCAGCAAACCCCCACGTTCTAGCTGTCTCCACTCCACGCTGGGGATGGAGTTGGGGGCTGGGATGCAGCTGTGTTTGCATCATCTCTGCTCCTGTAAGTAACCCAATAAAACTCATCAGTTCACCCAATTGGACTTCGGTGGTATCCTAAGCTTTGAGCTATAGTTGATTCCCTTTCTGGGCTGAGCAGACATTTGTTCATGTCTCTGTAGGAATAGTGTCACACAGCACAGAGGAGTACTGCCATCCTCAACTGGAGGGAAGGCTTTGGAGGAAATCTGTGACTAGGTGAAAGAAGAAAGCTCCATAGTAGCTACTTCAAAAGGCACCAACAATGCTTGACCATACCTCCCAGGGTCAGACTCCCCTTTATAAACTGCTACACCTGCACAATAGTCATGGTAGTACTTCTAGGCAATAAAGCAGGGATTTGAAATGTGATATTTTGGTTCCATAAATCTTTTTGGCTGACAGACTAAAATAGGTGTTCTTTTTTGAGACAGGGTTTTTCTGTGTAGCTTTGGAGCCTGTCCTGGACTTTGTGCTGTAGACTAGGCAAGCCTCAAATTCAGAGATCCACCTGCCTCTGCCACCCGAGTGCTGTGGTTAAAAGCGTGCATCAGCACCACCCAGCATGAATAGAGTTTTGAAAGGCAACTTTCTTCCTTCTAAATCTAAATCTATTCCATCTAAAATAACACTTGTAGGGACTTGAAGTATAGTTCATTGCTAGCACGAATCAGGCCCTGAGCCATTGGCAAAGCAAAACTTTGTTCTAACCTTCCCAGTGCTTTTTGGCCTCATATCCGATTACTTAAAAAGCCCAAATCTGAAACTTGTCATATTTTTGGATCTCAAAGTCACCATTCTGAAAAACATCACAGAATTCCACAGTGTTGGTCCAGGTCCAAAGGGGAGAGAAACAGTTAAGAACAAATTTTTGTCTCTCTCAGTTCTCTAGTTTAAATCGATGGGCGCATTTAAAGGGAGGAAAAGGGTGTCCCTAAAAGAGCAGACATTTTGAAACCTGGAAGACATTTACACACTGAAGACAGTCATTTAAAAAGCCAGTTTCTTCCTAGCACTCCAACTGTCTCTAGCATCCTCTGCAAGCTGCTTCTGGAAGCTGGATGATGAAGCTGGCATGTCTCCGTGGCTTCACATGCTACAGCTGAGCGGAAGGAAGGAAGCCTGCACCAGCAGCTTCCATTTGCATTTCCATTGCATTTCTAATTCACCATAGGCTAATAGCAATGCTGACAGATACACTGATTTTATTTGATTCTAGGACACAAGAAAGGCAATTTTTTTCCCCTTATGGTGATAGAAGTGAAACCCAGGGCTTTGTGCATGCCACAAAGCAACCTCTACATCTGCAGACCCAAGAACATTCTAATCTCCCAGAGTCAGCCATTCTGCATAAATAAATTTGATATAGACATACAAAATTGATATAGCGAAAATTCTAGAGAAAGGATATTTCTGTTCTGTCATTAACTTGAGAGTCAATGGCAGGATGTACAACAAAAATCATAGTTTAATGTACGAAGTAACCACTGTAAAGAAAATTTAATATGTGCCAACATAAGCACTAATTCTGAAGTTCAACTTCTATCAAACCCCACAAATGACATAAAAGTCAAGCAGGAAGTGAACATTAATTTGATGTCACCACATTTATACCCTTAATCTTCTAAAAAATCAAAGACCCTAAGATCAAACACTCTCCATATGATGAGATTTAATAATTTTTTTTTTTTTTAGAAAAAATAATGCATTGAACTCACAGATAACTTGTGGGGATTTTTTTTTTTTTTTAAAGATTCGCTAACTAGCCATTCAGTCTTACGGTCTAATATGTAAGAATATAAGAAATAAAGCAATTTCTTAACATTTGAAGGGGTTCAGGGCCACTAACCTCTGCTGATAAGAACATCCCTTCTATAAAACCACACACTATTTGCACATAACCTATATCCATGTAAAGTCATCTCACAGTGCTTGCAATACCGATGCAGTTTTGAATTGCCATTCTACTGTCTGGTTTAGGGAGTAATCTCCAGACAAAAAGGGGGGTTCTTGTTCAGTAAGGACTTGCTACCATGATGGGCCTCACTGAATAATGAATGGTGGCAACAAGGTAATGTCTGCAGTTGATTGAATCTTAGCTTTGGGAGCCAAGGATGCAGGGAGCCACTTTTGACTATGATAGCAGTCTGATAAGGCCTCAATCTTTGCCTCAAGGCTTTTCTGCTAATTCTCTCAGACAGGTCACTCAAACAGACATTGTGGAGTGATTTTTCCCCAAGGATACTATCTGTGTCCAAGCCTTTATTATTATCAGCTGCATTAAAACAGTATCTCTGAAGAACTTGCCAGAGTAAACTTTCAGTGTGTAAAATGATCAAGCTATCACTGCCTTTTACATGTTTATTACCCAAGATAGATAAGGAATAAACTAAGCCACTTTATTTTCAGCAGTGGTCTCTCCAGGAGTCTGGGTTTGAGGATTTCATTTCATTTCTTTTTTTTTTAAGGTTGACTTTTTTTTTTAAACTTTATTTATTTATTTATTTATTTATTTGCCTTGGTGTTTGCCTGGAACTGGAACTACAGACAGTTGTTAGCTGCCATGTGGGTGCTGGGAATCGAACCCTGGTCCTCTGGAAGAGCAGATGGCGCTCTTAACCACTGAGCCATCTCTCCAGCCCCCAAGGATTTCATTTCTAAAGCTTTCTTGGAAGTCCCTAATATTATCCAGTTAGGTTATCTCTACTGAATGGGCCAAATTTTCATGTGAAGAATCTCAGAGTAGTAAACTGCTGTAGCTTGAAGAGTGTATAAGCAGACCACTTTGACCTGCCTATAATGATCAGCCTCTTCCTGAAGAGTCAATGAATGGAATTCAACCCAAAGGCAGAGTATGAGGCGTTAATGATTATACTTTCTAACCCATTTATATTTAGTGCCCTATGAGAAATTCCCTCCACTTGTACTTCAATATGAAACAGAAACTACAATCTCAAATAGTAATCTACACAAGCCCACACAGTAACATGATGGATAATACAAGAATAATTAAAGATATGGATGCCACATTAACTTGACAGCTACAGTACTATTTATTATATAGAGAGTTTTCTAAGAAAATAAAGGCTGGGTTTGGGTAAATGTTCTCAGAAGATACTGATGAGGAACATTTTCACCTAAACAAATGCTGACGATGAAAGATGATGGCATCACACATCCACAATTCTTTTTATTCATTTATTTATTTATTTATTTATTTATTTATTTTATGTGCATTGGTGTTTTGTCAGGGAGGTCAAATCCTCTGGAACTGGAGTTACAGACAGTTGTGAGCTGCCATGTGGGTGCTGGGAATTGAACCTGGGTCCTCTGGAAAACCCTCTGGAAGAGCAGCCAGTGCTCTTAACCTCTGAGCCATCTCTCTAGCCCCACATATCCACAATTCAAAATGAGGTCACGGTTATTGAGTGAAATGAAATTCTACAGATGAAGGAGGGAAGAAAAGGGAGGAGGCTGCTAGGAAAAGAAAACCCAATAGGAAGCCAGTGAGCCCTGCCGGTGAGCCTGCCAGTGAGCCAGTGAGCCCTGCCAGTGAGCCTGCCAGTGAGCCCTGCCAGTGAGCCCTGCCGGTGAGCCCTGCCAGTGAGCCCTGCCGGTGAGCCCTGCC